>MJUU01055089.1:0-81606 GCA_002080025.1 Modiolus philippinarum | reverse complement strand
AATTCAACCAAACTTTACAGGAATGATGTATGGAAGGTCCTTTACAAAGATTGCTCATTTTGTTCCAATCCGATAAAAAACATGGCCGCCAGCACGGAATGGACCCTATGGGAAAATTCACATTTTCTTCTCTCTTTGAAACCGCTGAAGCAAATTCAACCAAACTTTAGAGGAATGATGTACTAAAGGTCCTTAAAAAAGATTGCTCATTTCGTTCTGATCCGATAACAAAAATGGCCGCCAGCACGGAAGATAGTTTAACATTGGCCCTATGGGAAATTCACATTTTCATTTTCTCCTCTGAAACCACTGAAGCAAATTCAACCAAACTTTACAGGAATGATGTATGGAAGGTCCTTTACAAAGATTGCTCATTTTGTTCCGATCTGATATAAAACATGGCCGCCACCGCAGAACTAAGGTTTAACAATGGACCCTATGGGAAAATTCAAATTTTCTTCTTTGCTCTGAAACTGCTGAAGCAAATTCAACCAAGCTTTACAGGCATGATGAACTGAAGGTCCTTAACAAAGATTGGTCATTTCGTTCGGATCCAAAAAAGAAAAAAAAAACATGGCCGCCAGCACAGAACATAGTTTATTTTGGCCCTATGGGAAATTCACATAAAAAACAATAACATCGAAAACCCTGCTTCAGTATTTTGTCAGGTGAGCGATACAGGCTCAGTGTCTGAGCCTCTAGTTTCTGTTTAGGAAATATAGAGCACATGCAAGAACCACAAAAATATTCATATGAGAGGTTCAATTCATTTGTTCCAATCAGTTGGTAAATTATCTAATTGGTTCTTGAATGTGCTCGATATTTCCGGTGAGGAAAACTGTACGAAAATATGCCAAATTCGGTATATTGTTATGAAAATTCTCAAAAGTAGTCTTTTCATGACGTCAGAACTGTACCTATTGTGACGTAATTGGTTCTAACTTTTGTATGTTTTCTGTTAATGGGATCTCAACTTTGAAACGAACATGAAATAAAATCTCGAGATGCAACATAGAAATTCACTGGAATCTTGGGCCAAATCAACCCCTTATCGCACCTTGTCCTTTTACTCTGTTGACAAAATCGCTGTACAAATTAAAGCGAATAAGTTGTGAAATGTAGACGCCATATGCAGGAGATGAGGAAATTCGGGACTTTTGGAAAGTCGAATTCATCATGCTTCTCGTTAAGTTTTGTTTTCAGAGTTGTCAATTTAGAGTTATAATTCTAGGTATGATGCTGATGATGGTGAACAGTGATCTGTTTTAATTTCGAGTTCATTTGGGTATATAAGATGAAGTTTAACCTACAGAACTAAGGCACTTATAGTGTGAACTCCCATCAAAACCAGAAGCGACAACGGGTGTTCCAGACGGTTAAGCATGTACTGCTCCGCTAGTGGAACCCGTCGGACTACCGATGCTTCAATCAAGGGTTTAGTCAAAATCGTTATTGTCAAATCGTGAAATCTAGCTAAAAATGTCTTTTTTGATTTGGATCACCGACACGTCATATCTTCATTGGTACTATGATGACGGCCATTGAATTTCTGGAAGGATGAAAGTAACAAAATTACAGAATAACAACAAACACCTACAATGGCCAGGAACTACAATCACATGCCACAATTTACAAGCAAATTGCACCAGAAGGCTGAATAAATCTCTGACATAGCAGCTTTTGGGATAGTGTTTTTACTCTATTAAAAAAATTACTGTATTAACTACATCATCGAGAGTAAGGAATCAACTGTGAAATGTACATTACATAAGCTGGAGAGGTAGTTATATTGTTGCTAAAAAGAAAAAGTTCACAACTGGGAAGTATCATCACGTTTGTCATATAGCTTTGATTTCAAACGTCATTCTTCGTCAATGTACAACAAAAGATCCAAGTACAAAGCTGAAGTTGGTGAATCAGTAGTCTGTTTAATTTCCAGATCATTTGGATATATATAGTGTAAATAGATTATTAAGAAAAAGTACAGGATTCTTGAGTATGTTCGTTTTTTTTGTGGATTTGCCATCATGAGGTTAGGGAAGTATATAAGTAAATTGAGTCTCCATTGATGAAAATATTGATATTCTTTTTAACGGGATCACTACCCATAAACCAGATATATTTTTATTACTCAAGATCAGATGATGTGTTTGATGTTTTTCAGAGGTCCCCTGAGGTAGTGCCCTGCTCCTCCCCGCATTTAAAGAATGATACATTATCTTGAAAACGGTTTAGATCCCCATTCCTAGGCCATACATTTTTCTTATTATATCAGAAGTCCACTTGCGGTTGTGTCCGCTCCTTTTGAAAGAATTGTATATTATCTTGAAAACCGTTGAGATCCACACCGCTATACTGCATTTTGATTAATCATGACAAGAAAAATTAATTGACACACATCAGAAGTCCCTGGATGGGGTGCCACCCCTAATATTTGAAATAGAAACCACTTCAGATTTCAACCCTTAAACAAGATATATTTTATAACTCAAGATAAGATGAATTGATTGATACTCACAAGAAGTCCCCTGGATTGGATTCCTTAAAAAATATGAGATCCTCAATTCTACACCTGTATATATGTCTCAAGAGGGGGTTCTGTAGTGATTGATTGAGTGAATGAATATTGTTCAACGTCTACTCAGCAATGCTATATCAAGACGAGATAATCACTATGGGGTATGGAAATGGTCATGGAACGAAAAATTCTGATTGCCACTAGAAAAGTAGGGTGAAATCGAATGGGGCGGGGAATTTAGCCAATCTCCTACGGACCACTCAAAAAAGAGCTTGCTACAAGGGTTCTTTAACGTGCAGGAAGCGTGGCATTTCTTGATTGATTGAGTGAATGAATATTGTTCAACGTCTACTCAGCAATGCTATATCAAGACGAGATAATCACTATGGGGTATGGAAATGGTCATTGAACGAAAAATTCTGATTGCCACTAGAAAAGTAGGGTGAAATCGAATGGGGCGGGGAATTTAGCCAATCTCCTACGGACTACTCAAAAAAGAGCTTGCTACAAGGGTTCTTTAACGTGCAGGAAGCGTGGCATTTCTTCAAACACGTGGACCTGAGTTTACATCCCATCCGAAAGATGGTTTGTGTATTTATTCATCCCGCATAACCACGGACATCCAGTTTTTGAGGGTTTGTATCCCGCAGCCTGGAAGGGTTCTGTAGTGCTTACCCTTGATAGTATAAAAGTAAAACTGTCTTGTCTATGTTATCAAGTTTGATATATATCAGATTGAGTTTTTAGTTTCAAGCTTTAAAGTGGAACTGGCGTATCCTGCATTCTTGGTGCAGCTATTTAGTACGTTTTAAAGCAGTTCAACCAGATATTTTAACTCTTTTGTTTATTTGTGTTTTTACGAACTGCCTCAAACCACTTTTCATTTTATTTCATTTTTAGAGTTTTTTTTTTATAAATGATACAAAAAAATGATTACCAAAGTAAAAGGGTAGAAAGTGGCAAATTAAAAACAAAAGGCAATTCAGATGGAATTATGGACACTACTTGACATATATAGTGCAAATGAACAAAAAATACAATTAACGCCTCAAAACTAAAGCACTGGCAAATTTTAACCTCTATTCTCATATACAAAAAAGAAAGATTGCAACGATCTTTCAAATTATGGTGATGACCATAAAACTTCTGTAGTGAGAGCTAGATTTAGCGGGAAATTTTGCGTGAGATGTTTTCTCACTAGAGAGGAGAAATATTTTTATCAAATGGTCAGGCGTTGGTTAGTTAAATTTGCTAGAAATTAAGAGAAACACTGTTTCCAAATATTATGCTGCATTCAGAACTTGATTTTGGTGTATGAAAGTAAGATCAAATTACAACTGTACTGAATATAAAAAAAATATATTTTTCAATGCAAAAGTAGTAAAAGTTTCAACTGAAATACAGGGGTGCTCTGAACAGTATAAGCTGAAAATTATACTCAATATTGATCAGTATTAAACACTGGTTATAAAAATCGAGTCCTTTGATTCTCACCAGAAAACTGCATAAGGGACCGACCATTTAACTTGAAAGGGGATGGGGGCTATGGATTTTTTCTAAAAAAAATAATCTGGAGCCGATTTTATGTGAAAAAAATATTTTGGCTGCCAAAATGATGAAAAAAAAATTCTGACGGAGGCTTTTTGCCCCCAAAAATAATGTTAATTTTGAAAAAAAATATTTTGTTGATACATGTGAAAAAATAAATAATTTGTTTCTGTCCAGAAAAAGAACCATAACCCCCCACCCCCCTTCAGCTTAAATGGTCGGTCCCTAAGTGAGTTTTTTCTCTAAAATATTACGAAAATCTATGAATGCATTTAATCTAAATTTTGAAGAAAGTATGTAAAAATCAATAAAATTGTTGAATCAATGCTTTAAATTATCTCCCTTGCAAGAAATCCAAATTATATAAATGTTATTAGTCTTAGATATTATTACCAAAGCATTTGTTATAAATAAGTGGACGTATCATGATTATTTTCAAAATGAATAATTATATGCTTTGTGAAAAAAATAATACAATTTCAAAAATTTTGATCATTCCTTTCTCAATACTTTTAATTAGCTCACCTGGCGAAAGGCCATGTGAGCTTTTGCCATCACTTGGCATCCGTCGTCCGTAAACTTTTCATATTTTTGCTATCTCCTCTAAAACCACTGGACCAATTTCAACCAAACTTTACAGGAATGATGTATGGAAGGTCCTTTACTTAGTTTGCCGAATTTTTTTCGATCCGTGAAAAAACATGGCCGCCAGCGCAGAACATAGTTTAACATGGGACCCTATGGGAAAAGCAAATATTTGCTATCTCCTCTGAAGTTATTGAAGCAAATGGAACCAAACTTTACAGGAATGATGTATGGAAGGTCCTTTACTTAGTTTGCTAATTTTTTTTCGATCTGTGAAAAAACATGGCCGCCAGCGCAGAACATAGTTTAACATGGGACCCTAGGGGAAAAGCAAATATTTGCTATCTACTCTGAAGTTACAGAAGCAAATTGAACCAAACTTAACAGGAATGATGTATGGAAGGTCTTTTACTTAGTTTGCCGAAATTTTTTCGATCCGTGAAATAACATGGCTGCCAGCGCAGAACATGCTTTAACATGGGACCCTATGGGAAAAGCATATATTTGCTATCTCCTCTGAAGCTACTGAAGCAAATTGAACCAAACTTTACAGGAATGATGTATGGAAGGTTCATTACTTAGTTGGCTGAATTTTTCGATCCATGAAAAAACATGGCCGCCAGCGCAGAACATACTTTAACATGGAACCCTATGGGAAAAGCATACATTGACTATCTCCTCTGAAGCTACTGAAGCAAATTGAACTAAACTTTACAGGAATGATGTATGGAAGGTCTTAGTTTGCCGAAATTTTTTCGATCCGTGAAAAAAACATTGCCGACAGCGCAGGACATAGTTTAACATGTGACCCTATGGGAAAAGCATATATTTGCTATCTCCTCTGAAGCTACTGAAGCAAATTGAACCAAACTTTACAGGAATGATGTATGGAAGGTTCATTACTTAGTTGGCTGAATTTTTCGATCCATGAAAAAACATGGCCGCCAGCGCAGAACATACATTAACATGGAACCCTATGGGAAAAGCATACATTGACTATCTCCTCTGATGCTACTGAAGCAAATTGAACCAAACTTTACAGGAATGATGTATGGAAGATCCTTGACTTAGTTTGCCGAAATTTTTCCGATTCCTTTAAAAACATGGATGCCAGCGCAGAACATAGTCTTACATTGGACCCTAAGGGAAAAGCATCTTTTTGCTATCTCCTCTGACGCTACTGAAGCAAATTCAACCAATCTTTACAGTAAGGATGTATGGAAGGTACCTGGATCTGACAAAAAAGATGGCCTCCAGTGCAGTACATAGTTTAACATTGGAGCCAGGAATGAGATAACCATCCTTGTAATCATCATCTCTGAAATGTGTAGAAGGTCCTTTGCAAAAATTATTCATTTCAATAGGGTCATACAAAAAACATGGGTGCTAATGAAGAACATAGCTAAACATTTGACCCCATTGGTAAGGAAACATCTTTTTAGTCATGTATGGCATAGAAACATTTTGCCAGGTGAGCGATACAGGCTCAGTCTCTGAGCCACTAGTTTATTTAGGCATTAGGAAAGTAAAAGAAATATATAAGTTTTTCTCTCCATAACTAGGTCTACTAACCTTAAATGGCTACTGTGCAGCTACACTGTAGAGGCCCGTCATGGGTTTCTTGATTATCTGATTATCGGTTATTTATTAATGATTTTTTGATTACGAGAGCATTTATTTAATGATTATTTGATTATTAGCTTGCATTTTTATATATTTTTAAGGCAGGTTCTCTGCCTTCTAGCTGTTCGGTAAAGCCATCTTGAAAAAAGTCTGTTTCAACCAGACTCTTACATTAAGGAGACTTCTTTGTATGAAAAGAATCCAAATGATCCAGACTATCGTTAAAAACGCGTACGGCTTACCAGTTATTCATACGAAGGCACAAAAAATAATCAACTCATGTGGCGATACAGTGTCCATTTCATGATCAACTACATCGTTTTATGTTTTTATTGTATTTATTTAATATCTTTTAAGAGATACTATGCTTTTTTAATCTCCGAGGACTTAAACTGACATTCGAAATTCACGATTCGGTTCATTCATAAAAATTTCCTGCGACGCGCTTTGATTTTACAAGTTTTTATGAATGGATACATAGTAACTTCTACTTTCGCTGTTGTAACTCGTAAAAATGTATGTATTTCTCAATATATAAGACTTTAAAACTTTTAATGGTTACACTGACGTACTCTACCTTAAAAAGGATCAATCAAACCGTAACTTCGTTTTCTTGTATGTTTTGTCCCGACAGGTGGCGCGTTGTTTTGTTTTATGAAGGACCAACTTAATTACGCCTGCATGACATACGCCGTAGTTAATAAGGGTCAAATAAGTTTCAAAATAATCCGAAATTACAACAAATGTTCTTTATGGAATACTTCAAATCAAGGACGTATAATGAGAAGGATATGCAACTTGTTCACAATCCATTTGGCATTTTGGTGGGATGTTTGATATGCATTCATTTTGCAGCTAACTACTGAAAAAGTTGTACATCGATTTTGATAAAATAATGTTTTTCTGAAAGCTGAGACATTTTTACATTGTTTAGAGTAAATTTCATTTTATTAAAGCAAGTACCTTCGTCAATACACATGATTGAAATTAGTAATCAAGACATTTTCATCTATTTTTTTTTTGTCACTTCCGGTTTACATCGGTAAAAATTGCACTGCAATATGCAGTTAAAGGCTTTAAAAGTAATTGACAGAATTTCACAAAATTGATATTTTCTTAAAATTTGACATCTACTGCACTGCTAGAACAATTTTTGTGACCATCATTATGATATTTATGTTGTTTTTAATGTTTTAAAGATAGTGTCCCAAAACTGACAAAATCACACATCCCGCGATATTTTTCCAGTTTATCACGAGATGCTTATCCTTCTCATTATCTCATTATAAGTCCTTGTTCAAATACATTAAAACTTCAGAATAAATCAACTATGTCAACAATGAAGCACGGCAGGTTTAAACTTGATCTCCAACGGCGTTCCTAATCACAAGCGTAATCAAGTACAACACTTGTACTGGATCACACGGAGCCATCATGAAGGTCCCAAACTGTCACTGATTTGTTACAACAGGAGGAAGCGCTCGCTTGCTGAATTATCATCTTTTGCAGTGATTCCTTCTTATGTAGTAATTCATTTTTCACGCTGTGTTGAAACAGAGATGAAATCTGTTAGTATACTGCGCCAAGAACACGTTCACGAAGGCAAGACGTTGTCATCTGTCATATCGACATATCGTAGTCAGGTATAAGAAAACACTCCATGCTAGATCACGAAAGTCAAATGTAAAAACGTCAGTTGAAAACTCGTGAGGGTCCTGATAAAACTATATATATACGTAATAAACGTCCTTCCAAAAGTCCAATTCCGGAACGTTCCGGGTATTAGAATGGCGGGTCAAAAGTCAAACGGGGTAAAAATGGCGTCCCGCTGTATGAGGGCAAAGGGAATAAATTCTTCTATTAATATATGAAAGGTGTTTATGATTGGAAAAAAAGCCGAACATGTCATAAATCAACATTTCATACCAGGCGGGTCATTTGCAACCAATTTATTTTAGGTCAAGAAAATAAATAGAAGAATTCCTAGATTACGCTCAACTGCCGTCAGGTACCAGTTTCCAGTAGATTCGGGGTAAGATGTCGACAAATACCCAAAAATTTGAAAGTGGAATATCGTCTATTATTTAATACTTGTAGATCTAGTTCTGACCTTTAAAAAAATTAAAAGTGGCTAAAAGCATTTCGGCTTCCCATGATCCAGTGCTTTGATCCAACAGATGTAGATAAAAACCCGGGATAAAAAATACAAATATTCAATTCTCTACCAGAGACCCATCATAAGAAGAAGTCTGCAACCCATTCAATATGTTTAGGAGGTGTTGTGCCCAGATAATGCCACAATTAGTTGCTTCGGCCCAGAAAAAAAAGTTTGATAGTAAACAAAAGTTGTTTTCTTGGCTGGGAGCAAGTCCCACTCCCTGTGATAAGGCTGTTAATTATCAGTAAAATCCTCTACAGGTGGTTCCTTCAGATCTCGTGCTAGTGAATATTAATGTAATCATGAAAACAAGTAATTGTTTTAATCTCTATAGTCATAAAAGTGATAACATGACAAAATTAGAAATATCAACATTTATCAAACCACCGAGTGTAACACTTGTTTTGAATACTTACATGTACCAACACAGAGGAACAAGGCAATGGAATATAAATAGTTTTAAATATATCGCCAACAACCCATACAAAAACTGAAAAGACAACCCAAACCGGGAAGCTAAGGAAAACTTCGGATTTTAATTCTTGAAAAAAATTACATGCCATTTCAGCATAACAGTAATAATAACATGACTTCTGGGAGTACCCAGGAACCTGCCTTAACAGCATTTCATGCTTTGATTTGATTACCAAGCCAAAAATTTATTGATTACCAAGGTAAAAATTTAATGATTATTTGATTACCAAGGCAAAAATTTAATGATTATTTGATTTCTAGGACCCCCCCCCATGAGGACCCTCACTGTATGTTCACAAAAAGCATTGTCGGTGCATCGGGATTATATTTCGTTTCATTATGCCCGTCCGTCTGCCTGTGTATCCTTCCTCGTATTAATTAGTCAGTCTTCACAGCGTCAAACATTAATGAACTAACAACCCGTTACTCACAAATAATTTGTTTGGTACATTATAACCTATCTATTCGATGGGATACCCTTACTTTGATTCAAACAGAGGTTTAAATGTAAATCATCTCGTACTGATATCTGAAACTGAGTCTTTGTTACAAGAATCACACCAACGATGCCGAATTCATAAGTTCTGTCAATAAAATGGTTAACTGTTGCAGGGATGTACCTTCATTTCTGAGTCAATTTGGCCAGCGGGACACCTGGCAGATGGAAGTTAGTAGCTCAGCTGTATAGTCTAGCCCAGTACTATGTGTATAACAATAAATGTGAGAATTTTGGTAGGCACCTGGACTACTAGTTCAAAATATTTTGTAGACCAGGCAGAATTTTAGGGGCCGTGTGCTACTGGGCCCCTGGGTAGGTTCATCCCTGTCTTGTATACAATTATTTTTCTACCTGTGACGAAGACATGCTTTAAAGCCCCGACTACGAATTAGGGATTGCACATTGTTCTTTTCGTCTGTGTAGCTGTGTACATGTAGTGAACAATTTTTCAGTTATATCAGACTAGAATTAGCTAAACCATAAAAAGAGTAGAAGTATTTTTGAGTACCACTAGAACTTTTGAACTGATTCTTTTCATTCTGTATACTGCCCAAAGAAACTGTTTTTTTTTTTCGAAACATACAGAAGGGATCTTTATACTGCCTTTAGCGTGATGTTTTTCCACACAGTTTGATCCATTGGTTGACGCCAACTTGATTGCTAGGCGTTCTGTATAGCGACCTGACTAGCATCTCCACATAAATTTGGTATTCCTCTTTCAATCAACTGTGGACGCACTTGGCACTTTAAATTTTATTATTGAATATTGATATCAAGATTAGGAGAATGACAGAATTTGGGTTAAAATTATGATTAACTTTTTTCTTGAAGGTTGTACACAATGAAGGACATTAGATATCATCATGGAAATTTGTGCACCAGTAGAATATGAGACGTATCGATACTGTATCATCATAGTGTCAAAAGGATGCCCTTACAAATGGACTTTGAATGGGGGTAATAACAAAATTAAAAAGCAGAGTTTTCAAGAGCCGAAGTCTATCATAGTAGGGTGCCCAAATGGCGATTTTTCCGATTTTGGATTAACAGAATAACACACACATGTATTATAGATGTTTGGAAAGAGGAGACTATGGCGCATCAAACTGACGATGTCGTAGTTATTGCCTATGGTCACATTTTATTTTGAATGGGGTCAAAGGTCAACTCATGAAATATTGAAAATTTTGATACAACTTGAAGTGAGCTTCATTTCACAAATAAAACTGCACCGAAATTTGAATATTCTTGTAAATTTTATAAAGGTAGTTCTTCTGTTTTACTTTTAATATTGATTTGTCTTTTGTCTTAATTCAACAAGTTTAAAAATTGGTATTTTGTTTTAAATGTCCCTGCGGGAAATCTAGTGGTATAAAATTATCTCCCTTCTAGAAAAAATCTTTTGTGTTCATATAGTCTTCGGAACAAATTTAAGAGCATGGCGACGAAAATAAACAATCGACAAAATGTCAAGATTTCAAAAGAAATAAACAAATACAATATTTAGTGAAAACGTCATTCAATTCCCACACCTTTACTTTGTAGTTGAAAAGTGATTAAACTTGCCTCCAAGAAGAGGTAATATTCGAATTCCTTTCATAATTCACTATCATGATGAAAATATTCAATGGACAGACTGGTCAAAATCAATTGCTATCGGGCGTTAAAATGCATGTACCCAGACAAGATTATATGTACAGATAGATTTTTTAACGTACTGTTTTTATAGGTCAATTTAGTGACTATTCTTGCATAAGCAACGACGAGATCCAAAACGCATTCTATGTTGCTAGGCAAAATTATATCGTCTCGAAACAGCGCCATTTTCTTTTATACCCAAAATGTCAAAGGGTAATCATCAACACAAGATTTCATTGCTTCAATCAAAGAAAAAGGCGTGCCTTCAGTTGAAGTCCATTCAAAGACCCCACGTGCTTAGTGAGTAATAATCGATTTTGTTTATTTAAACTGGACAGTTGCGAGGAAGAAATGGTCGTTTTATTTACTTTATTTCGTCGAAACCACTGCGTGTACCCAGTCCAAAATTTGCAAATGAAACGATAAATATTTAATGCCAATGTATATTTTTTTCTGAAAATTTTTGTGATAAAGAAACGCCTAGATCCAAATCTCTTTGGAACCCCATATATTACCGAAAAACTCATTTTTCCTAATTATCGTGCATAAAATATATATATATATTTTTTAATTGTCATTTATCAATATTAAGATACGTCACATGCACATAACAGAATATAAATTTTCATGTTATAAGTAACTTTTATCGGGTCTTAGTAACGAGTTAAACATTGCAATCGACATTTTTATCTTTTCTAAACGAGAGTTCATTTTCTATTGTTTAAATACCACCGGATTTCAGACTGGTCCGTCATTTTAAATATTCGCACCTCCATAATATGAGGGATTGTTCTTTAAAGGAGACCTTAAATTGAATTTTAAGCCTAACCTTTAAAAGATAAACTAAGTTTAGGCGAAATACAATGTAAATCGTCAATTTCCTAATAAAAAAAAAAAAAAAAACACATACTGACATAAAACTTAGTAAGACCGTTGTCATTGAAGCATAACGCTATTGCATTATCTTAAATAATATGGAAAAAGGAATTTAAACGCGAAAATAAATATATGTGCTTGTAAATTCAAAACGCAAGCAACCTAAAATTGTCAATATATTCAATGACATGTACATTGTTGTAATTTGAAGGGACTTAGGCCTGTCAAGTACTTTTGACAAGAAATGGATGGAGCTGTCTTTCGTTGTACACCCAAAAGAACATTATCAATTGGTTTGATCTTCTTGTCAACTTAAATTTGGGAGTTTTACGCAAATTTTGGTGTTTTATTTCTTGATTTCTCTGTAACGGTGGACATTGTATCTCTACCTGTGGAAGAGTAGTTTACCGATGTTCACATCTCATAATCAATTTCAGCGGGAAATCTAGTGGTTTTAAATTATCTCCCTTCTAGAAACACTCTTCTGTGATCAAAACTTGTTGGAACAAAGTAACAGCATGGCGACGAAAATAAACAGTCGACAAAATGTCAAGATTTCAAACGAAACAAACAAATAAAATATTTAGTGAAAACGTCATTTAATTCCCAGATCTTTACTTTGTAGTTAAAAGTGATAAAACTTGCCTCCAAGAAAAGGTAATATGCGAATTCCTTTCATAATTTACTGTCGTGATGAAAATATTCAATGGACAGACTGGTCAAAATCCATTGCTATACGGCCTTAAAATGCATGTACACAGACAAGATTATATGCACAGATAGATTTAATAACATACTTTGTTTATAGGTCAATTTAGTGACGATTCTTGCATAAGAAATGATGAGATCCAAAATTAATGCTATGTTACTAGGCAAAATCATATCGTTCCGAAACAGCGCAATTTTCCTTTATACCCACGATCTCAAAGGGTAATCATCAACACAAGATTTCAATGGTTCAATCAAGGAAAAAAGGCGTGCTTTCAGTAAAAGCCCATTCAAAGACCCCACGTGCTTAGAGAGTAAAAATCGATTTTGTTTATTATATTTAACCTTGACGGTTGCGAGGTAGAAATGGTCGTTTTATTTCGTCGAAACCATTGCGTGTACCGGTTTATTCCCAAAACGCCTACTGGACTAAAACAACATCTAATCAAGTTTAGGGATTATGGGACCTTCTAAAGGGTACTGCAATTAAAGTTATCTGTAATTAGTAGGCATTTAATAGGTGGAAATAGCATGTCCAGTTAAAAATACTGAAAATCTTGTTAAGTCAATAACGACCAAATTTATGAACATTATAATTTTCTGTGATTTAAGAATTAAAAATAAAAAGAAAGCCAGCAACTTAAAAATTATTCTTTTCATTTTTTCTTTATTTATTTATTCTAATGCATTTTTGTGCTGTAGAAGTCTTGTTTCATTTGTAAAATTGTAATTTTTTTTTCCATGAGCCGTGTTAGAAATAATAAACAGGTGTTTGATACTGCGTTTTTGTCACACATCTGCACTAAAGAGACATATTAAGCTGTCGAAACGGCCATATGCACAAAAAAATTTAAAGTAACTTTCTTATTCTGTTATTTTGTATATGCAAACTTTTTTTTTAAAGTTTTGTTTTGTATATGCAAGCTTGTCTCTGGATCCTAGCAATGTCGTTGGCATTCTGTACATCTTTGAACATCTGGATGTTAGGGTATGCATGTTGGGTAATCTTCTTCATTTTACTGTGCCAACCCTCAATGTTTTTAGTTCTCAGGTTCTGGGTCTCTGGTTTTCAAAGTGGCTCCAAACGGTTTTGTTTCGTTCTACCCACTGCTCAGTCATGTAGTCAGTAAATGACTGGATTAGTTCAATGATGTCTGCTTTGTCCCTGGAACCATACATCTTCTACAGCATGTATGGGCATGAGTGGCAGAATGGCAGCTCGTCTGGCTAAGGTCTTCAAGGTTCAATGGCAGATTGATCAGTATAAACTAATCTAATTTATAACTTAGACTGTTGAAAAAGCTGTCTTACTCAATTACTCAATTTAATACTTTATGCATCAACTTGGGTCAATATAAATGAGAAGCATAAAACGTCAGTATTATTTCAAATTGTTTGATATCATTCACTTGTTTTATGTAAATTGTCATGAATATTATTTTTTTTCAGCGAATACGCATTTTTTCTTTTAAATTTTTCAAATAATAATTATTCTTATCAACAATTATTTTATTTATTTATTGATTTATGATTTTATTTTATATTTTGCTAAATCTTAAATCTTAAATATCAGCATACTATTTGAATGTCTACAGGTAAAAGAGGTGAACTAATTAATTGGTACCCTTTGATATGCCCAATCTCCCTACCTAATGAGGTGTTGTTTTTATCCAGTAGGCGTTCTGGGAACACACCCGTGTACCCAGTCCAAAATTTGCAAATGAATCGATAAATATTTAATTTCAAAGTATATTTTTTCATGAGAATTTTCGTTGTAAAAAAAAATACCTAGATCCAAAACTCTATGGGAGCAGTAATATTCCAGGAAATCTCATTTTTCATTAAAACATATGCAAGAAATATCGAAATATTTTTTAAAATGTCATTTGTTAATATCGAGATCATACGTCACATGAACATAACAGAGTATAAATTTTCATGTTATAAGTAACTTTTATCAGGTCTTAACAACGAGTTACACATTGCAATCGACATTTTTATCTTTTCTAAAGGAGAGTTCATATTCTATTGTATAAATACCAACGGATTTCAGACTGATTTGACATAATACAACAGTGAGAACTATGAAGGATATGTCCACATATACTTTCGGTTGCTTCGACAGGGTAAGCTGCTTTTGGTCTGATTTTTTGGTAATCCAAATCCAAATGCTTGATTCTCATCTATATTGATAAAAAAGTCTAAATGGTCATCTGCAAAACCAATTGAATCAATTTTTTTGACACAAGTCTTGCAGTTCTTCTACAAAAAATATCCGATCAACAGTTTTTTGATTATTTACCTATTGCTTGTACTGCCAATTTCTAAAGAAAACTGTTACCCAGGTGATTCTTTAGACTTTTGACTTTAATCTTCCAATAAACGTCAATTTTGCTGGTATATATATTACTGCTTCATGACTGTTAAGTGATTTCCTAAACATTTTGTCTATATCAATGGACGTTTTGTATTTCTAGATTAATGTCAGCTACTAGTCCCTATTTCGGGAAACGTAATGTATAAATCGAAGTTTGAGGTCATTATGAAAAGTATTATTGCCTACTACTAAAAATCGTTTAGTACCGATAACAAGTCAACTACTAGTACACATCGGAAATGGATCTCTGAGTGTGTGTCCAGTGGTTTATCCTTTTGTGTTGGCGTGGAATGCATTTTTTATATTATTGTTGGCTTGACATAAGTCAGTAATAGCTTTTGCCAATCTTTGCAGTCTGTTACATGTCAATTTTTCCCTTTTTGTATTCTATTCTTAAATAATTGAAGCACTAAAAAGCAGATTTTTAAAGAAGGATACACATGTATGAAAGGGCGCTAAAAATCTCGATTTCTTTTCGGTCGAATGAATGAAAAAATATCCGTCCGTAAGTTTTCTTTTTTTTCATCTCCTATGAAAATACAGAGGCAAATTGTACAGAACTGAAACTTGAACAAAATTTAGACAGTTATATTTTAGAAAATATATCATAACCAAAAACTTATTGGAAAATAATGAAAATGCTAATAAATTCAAACAAGGGGTCATATACATTACCCTCGCTTCGTAATATTATAAATGATGACTCTCTTGATACGTTGGTTTCCGAGGAAAATGAAAAATGTGAATTGCTAAATAAATATTTTTGTTCTGTGTCCTTTTTGAATGACGATAGAGTTCCCTTGCCAGAATTTGAATCAAGAACTGATACTTCTTTAAATAATATTATTGTAACTGAAGATGAGATTGTTGATGTAATACAGATATTAAATCCAAATAAAGCAACTGGCCCAGATAAAATTAGTCATAAGATGTTGAAAATTTGTCCACATATTATTTCGAAACCTCTTGTTCTCATTTTTAACAAATCATTGCAAGAGGGTGTATATCCAAACAATTGGAAAATAAGTCACGTAATTCCTATTTTTAAAAAGGGAGATTCATCGTTGCCAAGTAACTATAGACCAATATCTTTGATCAGTTGTCTAGGCAAGAATATGGAAAGAGTAATATATAAACATGTATATAATCATCTCATTGATAATAATCTGATATATGAATACCAATCCGGATTTCTCCAAAAGCACTCAACAGTTCATCAATTGCTAGAGTTATATAATTCGATACTCAATTCATTAGAAAAGAAAGAAATAAGCTGTTATGTGTTCTGTGACTTTTCAAAAGCATTTGACAAAGTATGGCATCGGGGGCTTCTACATAAATTAAAAGCATATGGAATTTCAGGAATACTTCATAACTGGTTCAGTAACTATCTTAAAGAAAGAAAACAGTCAGTTATCAGTAAAGAGTCTTGTTCTCCCTTACTTAACTTACGTGCTGGTGTCCCTCAGGGGTCAGTACTTGGACCCTTATTATTTCTTATATACATTAATGATATTGGTGATAATCTTCGATCATTGACACGATTGTTTGCAGATGATACCTCTCTTGGCTATTCAAGTAGTAACCCAAATGAAGTAAAAACAGTTATATATAATGATCTAGTTGAACTAGAATTATGGTCTTCTAGGTGGTTAATGTCCTTTAACCCTAATAAAACTGAAATTATGATATTTTCAAATACGATTACAGATTTGAATTTCAGTTTTTCCATTAATGGGAAAAATATCCCAATAAAATCTGCCCACAAACATTTTGGAATAACTCTATCTCAAGATGCTAAATGGAACGACCATATTGATTTTGTATTAAAGAATATAGCTACTCACCTTAATGTGTTGAGAAAACTTAAATTCAAATTGGGAAGAAATAACCTTGACAAATTATATTTAGTTTATATTAGACCATTGTTCGAATACGGTTGTGAAATATGGGACAATTGTGGTTTAACCAACTCAGATAAGTTAGAAAAACTGCAATTAGAGGCAGCCAGGATTGTTACAGGTTTACCTTCATTTGCTTCTATTGACTCCTTGTATAACGAAACGGGATGGGAACCACTTTTTGAAAGACGCAAGCGTAGAAAAATTCAACTTTTACATAATATGATGACTGGGAATGTACCTTCATACCTTAGTAATCTTATTCCACCGACTGTTCGAAGTACTTCTGTTTATCCCCTTCGAAATGGACAGGATTTAATACTACCATTTTGCAGACTCTCAATCACAAACGAATCGTTTATTCCTTCCACAGTTAGAGAATGGAATAAGCTAGATTTAACTACTCGTAACTTACACCCTTTATCAAAATTTAAAAATGAATTAAAAAATATGTCCCTAAAAGATAATGACCGACGTACTTTTCCTATGGTCCTCGTAAACTGAATATAATATTGACACAGTTACGATGTTCTTCCTCTTTTCTCAACTTCGACTTAGCTAGAGTTAATATCATAATAAACCCAACGTGCAGTTGTGGTGCACCCCGAGAGGATGCCTACCATTTCTTTTTTGAGTGTACTAAATATAATGAAATACGTCGTCACTTGCTTTCAAATCTTAACCAGTTGCAAACTGAGCTTGAAATTAATCTCAAATTATTAACATGTGGAAATAGCAATTATTCAACAGAAGTTAATATTGCGATATTCAATGAAGTTTATAGTTTTATATAAAAAGTCAAAACGTTTCCTCATTGTTTGATTTAAATTATATTTCTGTCAACGAGTCCATGATTATGATTATAGTCAGTATATTTAAAAATCTACATATTTAGTAATTGTTCAAATCTGTTGCATGCTCTACTATTATTGTATAATACTGTATTATATGGGAGAAGACTTCATAAGCTGGATAAGCTTGTGTCCTATCCCTTTTGTTCAATGAGCAAATAAAATTGTTATAAAGTAAAGTAACTGAAACTTCTAAACAACGAGTACTAGTGTTTTCAGGTTCAAAAACAACTATGTCGCCAGTACGGAACAAATTCTAAAATTAACCCTATAAGTGAAGAGGAATTTTGATCATCTACTCTGAGAATACTCCAAGCACACTGAGCCAAATTTACAACGATGTGTATAGATGTGTATAGAAGGTTCCGAAGAAAATTATTATTTTGTTTATATTAGCACGATTGTAAAAACATTGTTCAATGTGCAAACCTAAGGGTACAATATTTCACTTTGTGATCAATTCGAGACTACTAAAATGAGCTGAAAAAACAGAAAACATACTGGGTTCCAAAACAACAGCTAAATTCATTAAGATAAAAAAAAATGTCACCAGAGTGAAACAGCCAAACGGACCAAATTGAAAACGCATTTAATTAATTATATTGAAGGATAAGGTACCACATTTTGCGAAAATCATGTACAGAAGAGCTGTAAAAAATATTCATTTTGCTGTGATAGAACAACAAGCATGCTCCACACAAAAATTGGATCAACATATTGTTGACAGTCATTGCTATCATCTTCTCAGGAACTTAAGAAAAAGTGAAGACTGAAGATTTCGATAATATATGTTGGGTGGTTATTTTTGTCTTATTATTCTTTCTTTTTCAAGATTGTAGTCTGCCTGTATTGGGCTTTCTTTGCAGGTTTTTGTTTATACAATTTGGAAACGGGAATGAGAGAGGGGAGGTTTGTGTACCTAAAACCGGTTTAGGTTTACCGCTGGAATTTGCTAGTGACGGTACAAATTCTGGCTGTCCCGGGTTCCTATCGTTGTTTACATTTGTCTTTTGTCTTTAATTGATGTTTTTCTTGTTCAGTTCCCTTGCTGGTTGTGCCATGTAATTGTGATTTTTGGCCATTGTATGTGTTTCCTGTTATCTTTTCTGTGAAAACTGACTGAAGCGTTCAGTGTGTAAATTAAGTGTCTTTTGAATGCATTAGATTTTATAATCAGAAAACAGAAATGAGTTTTTCATTTATGAAGGCATTTGTACTAAATTAAAGGCATTTTGAAAGTGAGCCAGACATGCTCAGCCAATGTGTCTTTAGTTTTTTGGCGATAATTTTCTATATAAAAACACAGTGAACATAAAAAAACCCTTTATTATTTAACTTTTATGTTTCATGTAACAAAAACATTTGAAATGACACAAAAAAACATTGACAAAGTTATGCTGTGATAATTAGATATTGAAAGTAATACATACTGAGATTTTTCAGACCCTACTTCTGAATGTCTTCTCATTCCATGTTTGGAAGGGATATTTCAGAAATCATTTTCTAAGACCGATTTTGTCTGTCAGTTTTTCATTTCTGATAGGTTCTGAATCATTTCTCTTTATCATTTGGTCTCTTAGTCTGATGTTTTCACAGCGTTTGGGCTTCAAAATTTATCAAACATATCACGCTATTTCGAACGCTTGTCATAGATAAGGTGAAAAAGGTCACGCGAGTGTACTAAAGACTAATAATTTAGCAAATAAGCAACGTAGTGGAAAAGCTGTTCTTCTCGAGGAACTGTAAACAAGAGACTGTATAACTAGACCATGTCTCTTGGGCGGTCCAACAGACAGTAGTTTTGGAGTTGTTTGAATTTGTTGCATGTGGCGTAATTTGAGGTCCAACGAAATAATGTTTCGTACTGCCAATCATGTTGGATTGGATGAGGACTGGCTGGAAATACTTTTATCTAGTATAGAAAACAGTAAAAAAGCCTTTGGCACCTCGTTTTGGATCGAAAGTAGTTTCACAGATTCTTTATTTGGTGGTTATTTCTTTAAAGGGAAACAAATTAAGCACTATAATTGTGACCGTGCACTAATAGTTTCAAAGGAGAAGATCTGGCATATATACTCATTTAAATATCTGTAATCTAATTTGTTCATATCGTGTCACATGACATTTGAGATTTCGGTAGTGTTAGGTCGCATAGGAAGATCCACCGGTGAACAAGAAAATTATCGTCACACCCGAGCAAGCTCTCGGGTAACCTTAATATCTCGGGAGAGAAACCGCTGGGTCACACACTATCTAGGGTGGTAATTGTATAATATCCTGGACCAATATGGACTTGCCGGACACATTTAACGAAAGGGGTTCAGCCAGGAACTATTGTGACTACGTTTGGTACTAATTTATCCCGTTGTTTAAAAGAAGATGTATGATACTAGTATCCTTTCCATGGATCAAATGTTGGACTTTGTTCCCTACATGCTTCTGTCTTGGAAAAGGTACCGACTTACCAGATTTTGATTTGAAAATAACTGCTCAATGACCATTGGAACTGGTCCAGTGGTTAAAGGGAAAGACCTTTAAATGTTTTCCCATAGGTTCCAATGTTTCTATATGTGCCTACTGGTAGCAAACATTGTTGAAGGACTAGTGGTACACATTTTTCAATGTAAGCAAGTCACAAAATTTGGTTTCGATTAACAAAGATAATTCAGAAGAAAAATTGTCAAAAATTGTCAAAATTGTCGCGTCTTGGATGCAGTGCTTACGCATGGCAAACTTTTAAAGGAAAACACACAAGGAATATTGTGACAAAGTTTTGTTCAATTTGTTGTTTCGTTTTAGATTATATCTTTATTGTTTGGAAAGTCTGAAAGCGGTAACGTTCTACCAGAGATTTTGAATAGAGTTTAATGTTACATCAAGTTCCTGACTATCAGCCACAATGGTCGAGGTGCGGACTTGTCTATCATAATTCCAAAATGGACAACCAGGACTATTTTGACAAAGTTTTATTAAAAACTTGCATTGCTGTATCATAGGAAAAGAATGTTTTAACATAACGCAAAACGTTGAAAATGTATCCCCACTTACATCATTGATCAGGTGCAAACTTGCTTGGCATATTTTTCAATATACCACCAATGACTATTGATGCTAAGTGTGGTTTTAATTGACCTTGTCCCTCGCTCAATTTCATCTATAATGATGAGGGATTCTTCGGACACCTTTTGAAGTAAGCAATTCACCACGTTTTGTTTGAATAGGCAAAGGATTTTCAAAGGAAAAGATATTTGAATGCATTTCCAAAAGGGATATATATTTCCTAATGTCAGTTATCTTGTATTAGGTGCCTATTTGCTGTACATATTTTAAAGAGAACCACTCAATGACTGTTGTGACCAAATTTGAATGCAATTAGCCTTGTAGTTTCAGTGATTTTTGATTCTGTTTCTCAAGAGTACAATGCAAAAATGTTAGATCGCTGGTGGCCATTATGGATGAGGAGCTCATTTCTTTGACACAATTTTAAGTAGACCCCACAAGGACTGTTGTGACAGGGTTTGCACCATTTGTGCTTGTGGCTTCATTGGTGATCAATAAGTGTTTTCACATAGTTTCTATGTTAAACTATTTTTCTGAATGTTGCCATCTTAGATGAGATGCGGGCTTGCCGGTCATAATTTCAACAGCCAAAACATGGAGTGATTTGGATGTTTTATGTCAAATGGTCTTATGGCCTCATCAGCAATTTCATAAAGGGTCCAATCTAAAATTTTGTTAACCTCTAACTTCCTTTTAGTCCCGAAGTGCGTAGTACAAAATAGTTCAAAGGAGAAAACCTATGTATAAATGGGTTTTCACGTGTCCAATGTGAGACTGTGTTCCCCTTTCGCAGTCATGAAGTGATGAAGTGCAGAATTGACGAACACAAGGGGAAAACTCCAAGGACTCTTGTGAAAAAAAATAGATGACACTGGATTTGTGGATTTATTTGAACTAAAAGTTCACCAAGAAAGATGAACAACAATTGATGGACGAAAAGTAATGAAAAATGATCACCCTAGCTACAGTGGCGAGCTTGAAATTGGCAAATACGGAAAGGCATTCAAAATATATAGGATATTACGCAATTTGATTCTAAGATGTTTATCTTGGACTAAATTTCATAATAAGTCAAATAATATAAAACTATGCAAAACACCACAAAGAAACAATCTTTTTACAAACTAATATTAAACTAAATGTTTAACAGCAAGCTTTAGAATATACACTAGTAATTTGTACACAATACTGAAAAATTCGTCGATTTCCAAAAAAATCAAACTTTATATTCATTACCTCATTTTATTCAATATGATCTACTTTATCGGAATAGTTGGAAAACTGGATCACTTCTTATATTTGCAATGTACAGTGTACAAAAGTTGTAATACCTGAGTAATACAGCTTTAAAACGGCAGGAAAAAATTACTTGCCCGCTCAATTTTCCAGATAGAATTTTGTGTTGACTAAATCAAGAGTTAAGTAGTAACAAAATATTACCCTTTAATGTTATTGCATGTTTCAAATAGAGACATACTGGACTACACAGCGTGTCATAAGTATCAGTTCAGTAACCAGTTTATACTAGGAGATAAATTACATCACGTGTAATCTCTAAACGAATTGGTCGTAATCTACATAAAGGGCTGGTAGACATGGCATAGAGTTAAAAATTGAGTAACGAAAAAAATCTTCAGGACTAAGGTTTACATTTCATTTTAGACGATTAAGGTAGATACATTTAAGAAAAATTATAAGGAAACAACAGCATATAATTTTTAATGACTGGAAATACACAATTCTCTTTTTCATATAATAATGCTTGGAGGTAGTTCAAGGGTGTAAAAGTGTACATCCGTCTTGCACACAAAACTGGTGTTGCCAAACACTGGACAAGGTAGTCAATTGATAACAAACTGTACCTTATTTTTTAAATACAGTATAGTACCCCATACTGCAGTTGCTTACCAAATATCAAGTGGCTATAGTTGCTGTGAAAAGTGTGAGAAAAATGTTCTATTCGTATCATAAAGAAAGTTCACAAAGTCAGTAAAGGAAAAGAGATAGTGGCAGTTCAATAAATCTGAAACAGGACTTAAAGTATCGGAATACATACCGAGGAATCATGCCTAACATCAAATGGCCTGCGATACGCAATTTCAGAGAATTGGACGTAAAGAATGACCAACAGACACAGGTAAAACAGTATACGTGTACACCAAAAACTTTAATTAATGAAAACACTTCAAAAAAGGAACACCAATAATGGACTTAAGTAAATATGACGAAGACAATTTAGCCTTTTAGTAGGTGCGATTTTCGTAATTTCATTCTCGATAATGTAGCAATGACATTCCTTCAAAATAATATCTCACTAGAAAAGAATATATATTCTGATCAGTGTATATCACCATTCAAATTTTATAAAACTTGCTGCATGAAGAGCCATTTTTGGCTCTCTACATTTCTTCTTTTAATTTTTATGCAGTCCACAAATATAACCGCATTACTTTTTTGTAGTCATTTGTTTATATAAACATTTCCGAGCATGAAGATCCTGCATCTTTTGCATGTAGTTTATTTCTTCTTCACCTGTAATTACATCAAATATAAGGCGAATTAAAATCCAATGTGGAAAACAGAAAAGTGTGCTCATTTAAGATTGGTCTTTAACCTTAAGTGTAATCGGATTACATTTAAGGTAAGGATTACACTTAAGGGCTCAACAGTGCTCTAACATGTGACGTCATTTCCGACAAAAAAACATAAAAAACAAAACAAGCAAAAAACATAAACAAAAAACCAACAACAAAAAACTAAAAAAAAAAACAAACAAAACACAAAACCAAACCAGAGGCTCAGAGACTGCCCCTGTATCGCTCACCTGACAAAATGTTTCTATGCCATGAATGACCAAAAATGAAGTTAAGCACATTTTGTACTTGAACCCTGTAAAGTTTGGTTGAATTTGCTTCAGTGGTTTCAGAGAAGATGAAAATAATGGTGCTTTCCCATAAGTCTCATTATAATACTATGTTTAGTATGTTTTGCACTGGTGACCCTGTTTTTTGTCCGATTGGGATGAAATGAGCAATCTTTGTAGAGGTCCTATAGTACATCATTCCTGTGTAGTTTGGTTGATTTTGATTCAGTAGTTTCAAAGAAGAAGATGAAAATGTGATTTTCCTATAGGATCCAATGTTGAATAATGTTCCGTTCTGTCGGCAATGTTTTTTTGGAGGTTCGGAACTAAATGAGCAATCTTTGTAAAGGACCTTTAGTACACCATTCCTGTAAAGTTTGGTTCAATTTGCTTCAGCGGTTTCAGAGGAGAAGATGAAAATGTGATTTTTCCCATAGGGTCCAATGTTGAACTATGTCCTATGCTTGTGGCCATGGGTTTTTTCTTTTTTTTGTCGGATCAGAAGTAAATAAGCAATCTTTGTTAAGGGCCTTTAGTGCATTATTCCTGTAAAGTTTTGTTGAATAACATTTTCATCCATTTCAGAGCAAAAGATGAAAATGTAATTTTCCCATAGGGGCCAATGTTAAACCTAAGTTCCATGATGGCGGCCATGATTTTTGTCGGATCGAAAGGAAATGAGCAATCTTTGTTAAGGACCTTCCATACATCATTCCTGTAAGTTTGGTTGAATTTGCTTTAGCAGTTCCAGAGAAGAAGATTAAAATGTTATTTTCCCAAAGGGTACAATGTTTAATAACTATGTTCCGTGCTGGCGGCCATGTTTTTTATTGGATCCAGACAAAATGAGCAATCTTTGTTAAGGACCTCTAGTACATCATTCTTGTAAAGTTTGGTTCAATTTGCTTCAGTTGTTTCAGAGTAGAAGATGAACATGTGATTTTCCCATAGGGTCCAATGTTAAACTATGTTCTGCGCTGGCGGCCATGTTTTTTTATCCGATCGGATCAAAATGAGCAATCTTTGTTAAGAATCTTTAGTACATCACTCCTGTAAAGTTAGGTTGAATTTGCTTCAGTGTTTTTAGAGAAGAAGAAGAAAATGTGATTTTTCCCATAGGGTCCAATGTTAAACCTAAGTTCCGCGCTGGCGGCCATGTTTTTTGTCGGATCGGAACGAAATGAGTAATCTTTGTAAAGGACTTTCCATACATCATTCCTGTAATAATTGGTTCAATTTGCTTCAGTGGTTTCAGAGGAGAAGATGAAAACGTGAAAAGTTTAATGGACGACGGACGACGGACGGCAAGTGATGGCGATAGGTCACACTGACCCTTTGAGTCAGGTGGGCTAAAAAAAGGAAAAGTGATCATAGTTTTATTCAACGTGAACTTGCTCTGCATGCTCTATTTTCTCTTTCCTTTGCATGTAGAAACGTTCTGCTATTTCAATAAAATAACAGCCATGTTGAAATCCATACATCACACCTCGATTCTGATTGGTTAGGAAATGATTATTAGGCGGAGCACCGATAATTTAATTAACTTTAGTCTCGTGTTAGAGAAACTTGTGTCTTTAACTGTCAAAACAAATTGTACGGTTTTTACAGAGTAAATGGAATGTGCTATTTTTTAGTGCATGTTTTTTTTTGATTTTATGCACACTACGAAAATAAGAAGTACACACCAGAGACTCCCAGGAGCCTGTATCGCTCACATGGCTTTCAGTTGCCACAATCAAGCTAACATTGTTACTTTTACAGTTGATCTTCAGTCTCTCAAACATCGGTAGCTCCAACACCACCAATATCTTGAACTGTATTAGTCTGATCATGTTTTACTATGTTTCTTTAAGTTGTTTTTTTTTACCAAAGGAAGTTCTTGCCAAGGACAACTTTCGACACAAGTTTTGATGTGGAGACATCATTTTGTAAATGGCGATCAACGAACAACTTTCAACATCAGTTTTGAAGTTACGACATCAATACCTATTTGGAAACCAAATTTCATTGAAATTGGACATGTTGAATTTTCCCACCTTTTTTGGCGGGCATTTTGAAAATGGCGATCAACAAATAATTTTAAACATCGATTTTGAAGTTGCGACATCAATACTTATTTGGAAACCAAATTTCATTGAAATCGAACAATATTGAATTTTCCTGCCTTTTGGCGGCCATTTTGACCAGAGGCTCCCTGTATCGCTCACCTGGTTTTCAGTTGCCACAATCAAGGTAACATTGTAAGTATTACAGTTGATCTTCAGTCTCTCAAGCTTTCGTAGCTCGAACACAACCAATATCTTGAACTGTATTTCAAGTCTAGTCATGTTTTCTACATTTCTTTGATGAACTTGTTTGACTTCCAACTGTTTTGACAGCCATTTGTAAATGGCAGTCAACAAACAATTTTCAACTCCGGCTTTAAAGTATTGACATCGATATCCAGTTAGATACCAAATTTAATTGAAATCGGACAATGTTGAATTTCCCCGCCTTTTTCGTCGGCCAATTTGAAAACGGCAGTCAAAAAATTATTTTTAACACTGGTTTTGAAGTTTCGACATCAATACCTAATTGGAAATCAAATTTCATTGAAATCGAACAATGATGAATTTTCCAGCCTTTTTTGGCGGCCATTTTGAAAATGGCGGCCAACAAACAATTTTTACATCAGTTTTGAAGTTGCGACATCAATATCTATTTGAAAACCAAATTTCATTGAAATCGGACAATGTTGAATTTTCCCGCCGTTTTTGGCGGCCATTTTGAAAATGGCGGTCAACCAACTATTTTCAAGTCGCCACAAACATTTCATCATATTACATTTAACCTTCATCTTCTATAGTTTTTGAAATAAGAGACGAAAAATAAGAAAATTTTAAAAATCGGTGAAAAAAGGGCAATAACTATTACAAGGGTTTTTCAATTTTCTTAAAAATTTTAGAGTGCGTAGATCTTGATATGTTGAACATTTTTGCTATTTACACTTGACCTCTATCTGTTACATTTTTTTGAAATTAAAAATAAAAATGCAAAATTTGGAAAATTTTACGGAAAAAGGGCAATAACTCCGAGATGGATTTCCAGATTTTCTCCAAAATTGCAACGTGTATAGATCTCATTATGCTGATTATTTTCACCCCGTTGTCAGATTTTCGATATATGTAACGGTTGTCTAGTTATTAGCCAAAAACTGCAATTTACCCCTATGTTATATTTTTAGCAATGGCAGCCATGTTGTTGACCAGCCGCTTAATCGAACACAATTTTGAGAAGCCATATCCTGGTGATGATTTAGGTAAAATTTGGTTACATTTGGCCAAGCGGTTTCATAGGGGAAGATTTTTGAAATTGTTGACGGACAGACAGACAGGCGACAAACGACAGACGCAGACTGAGATAAAAATGGCTGTCAACAAACAATTTCAACATCGGTTTTGAAGTCGCAGCATCAATATCTACTTAGAAACAAGGTTTCATTGAAATCGGACAATGTTGAATTTCTCAAATTTTTTGGCAGCCATTTTCAAATTGGCGGTCAACGAACAATTTTGAACACCGGTTTGAACACCGGTTTTTTGGAAACCAAATTTTATTGAAATCGGACTATGTTGAATTTTCCCGCCTTCTTTGGCGGCCTTTTTGAAAATGGTGGTCAACCAACAATTTTCTACAGCAGTTTTGTAGTCGCCATACAATGCCAAACATTTTTTTTCAATTTACACTTAACCTTCATCCCTTTAGTTTTCGAAATAAAAGGCGAAAAACATGAAAAAATTGAAAATTCTGAAAAAAAAGGCATAACTCCTACAAGGATTTTTGGATTTTCTTCAAAATTGTATGGTGGGTAGATCTTGATATGCTTAACATTTTTGCAGTTACACCTGACCTTTATCTGTTACGGTTTTTGAAACCAAAAAAAATATACAAATTTTGAAAATTTTACGGAAAAAAGGCTATAACTCCGAGATGGAGTTTCAGATTTTCTTCAAAATTGCATGGTAGGTAGATCTTATCGTGCTGATAATTGAATACTCCATCAGATTTTTGATATTTGAAACGGTTTTCAAGTTATTGGCCCAAAACTGCAATTTACCCCTATGTTATATTTTTAGCAACGGCGGCCATGTTGTTTGACCTGCCGCCTAATCGAACACAATTTTGAGAAGCCATACTCTGGTAATGATTCAGGCAAAGTTTGGTTACATTACATTTGGTTTCAGAGGAGAAGATTTTTGAAATTGCTGACAGACAGACGGACGGACGACGGACATATAGTGATGACAAAAGCTAACATGGCCTTGAAGGCCAGGTGAGCTAAAAAGTGGATGACCTTTCACAAAACATGAAACTTCAATACGGCATGAAAGCCACCGAAAGACATGATTCAGTGTATGGGACATCATGACGTGGCTGAAAATCTTTTTAAAAAGTTTTCTGACATTTCGAAAACGAATCCAGTAGTTAGGAACTTTTTTCACCATGAATCTGCTTAGAATCTATTTCTCATTGCTCGTTTAGTTTTTTAATTGTAGAGAAAATAGAACGAAAGTAACATCATAGGCCGAATTCTAGTATTCTATAGAAACTTGATGCAATAAAAGGGTTATTAAAACAAGTTATAGCTAAATCGTAAAAGCAGTGCCCCGAGAATGTTACCTTTTCTATATTAGTTTTAATTACTCTACCCATACAGAAAAAAAATCTATGGATTATTAAATTTGGAACATTTCATCTTTATTATAGAAAAAGATTCGATAACAATTACTCTCTGATCAGTATTTAAAGGTATTTAGTGGCTTACGTTTATTACAGCAGCAGCTTTTACATGCTTTGAAAAATAGTATGTAAATGAAGTAAAGTATCCAGAAGGGTACATTAAATGGCACTGGAAATCTTGTGGTATAATCTGTAATGATTGAATATCTGTAGTACTTCCAGAGTGTGTCGGAATTTTCTTGTACCTCTTCAAACCGATAGCTGTTACATAAAATAATATCAGTGTTAAAAATATAAATATTATCAATGATATTAATCAGAAATAGTGACAACAACTTATTACTTTATGACAGTATTGGAAAACTGATTACATGCCAATATTGCTCAAAATTTGACATGATAAAAACATTTCTCTCTAAACAGATATATATTTTTGTAAAAGATGCTACATCATAAAACAATTTTGAGAATTCCAAAGGTATCCAGTACATGTACAACAAGAGATTACGCAATTTCAGTATATGATAATCAAAAATATAACTGTAAACTAGAAAAACTGTGAGCAAAGCTCAAAAGAACATACGCCCGCTCCTCCTTAAATTGATTCCAGATGTAAGAAGAAATCACACGCACACTAAAAAAAAAATCAAGTCAAATCAAATTTTTAAATAGCTGGTGCACAACGGCAATATGTACTGAACATTCGGTGAAAGTTTCATTAAGATTCACATAGTGGTGTAGGGGGAGTTGTCGCCACAACGAATGGACAGACGGATGAACGGACGGACGGATGAACAGACGGACGGACGGATCGATGAAAGGACTGACGAACGGACACCATGATCACTATTTACCAGCCGCTTAAGCGGGGGTATAATAAACAAATCGTCTGAAACAAAATTTATTTCAAAATAACAGAAAATTTAATCCTGCAAATATTACTGCCAGGCCTAGGGTTAACGTTTCTGCAAAGAAGGTTATTATTTTGAACATTTTCTAAATGTAAAGGAGGTATTGAAATCACAAATATCAATTTGAACTATTTTGTTGTAAAAATTTATCGACTCGTTTATCAGTAGTGTGTAATAACTTAAACCAAACTTACTGTAAACTTAGTTTCTGCATATGGCCATTTTGAAAACTCATGTCTCTTCAGTGTTAAATTATTAGCAAATCTAAGTAAAACTTTTTAACCTATACTGTTTGGAACCCTTTGTATTTCAGTTCAAACTACGAGTATCAAAATTAAAGATGTTTAATTACACATTTTTTGTACCACAAAATTTTGCTTAAAAATAATTTTATGTAAATGTAATTTTAGCTTAAACTTTTTTCGGAAAGACCAAGGCGTCGAAAGGTAAGAATGTTCGAAAATTGATGAAATTTGTAAAAGAAAGGAAATTGGGTAAATGTCAAGGAGACAACATCCCATATCTAGGTTAAAACGATCCAAAACAAAGCATCTAGGGTCACCGTACGGTATTCAACACAGTGAGGAACCTCACACCATATAGCAAGCCCTAAATTGCCCCTAAAAAGTTAACAAGTGGATAAATCAATTGAAACAAACCACATCCAATAACCCAAATATCAAGAAACTAAAATTGTACAAGAAGACAAGGACAATCCAATTTTTGATAAATAAATCGTGATAAAATCATCTTAAGAAATCGTGAATACATGATTTAAATGTCATTTGAAAGTGATTTAGGAAATAAAATTTTTGTTTGGGCCATCCCAGAAAACCAATTCGTTGATTCCATCTCATTTGCACACTTAAAATCTATCTAGTATCAATTTTCGTCGACATCGGACAAAGTTGAAATTTTGACGTATTTTATTCCAACTTGGAAATGACCGCCTGTTTGAAAAAAAAAACGCAAAAAAAATTATTTTCTTATGTTGATCCAACTTCATCATGTTCATACCAAGTTTCATTTCATTACATCAAGCCATTCAAAAATAATCCTTCGGACAAAAATTATTGGAAGAATAATTATAACAAGAAGAAGAATAATAATCAGAAAAAACGTAGAATAACAACATGTCACTCCGACGTTGTCTGGGGTGACATTATTATAATCAGAAGAAACGTAGAATAACATGTCACCCCGACGTTGTCTGGGGTGACATAATTATTACACTGAAATAAATCAACATTTTCAAATATGAACTAGTACTAATAAATAACAAAATACCGAAGTTACTGTCAATTTATTTCTGCATATGCGCATTTCGACAAATTATGTTTCATCAGTGTAGATCAAACCGAAACATTTGGAAGTCCATTAACCGAAAAACGTGTAAAGGCTGATAGAGAAAAAATAACCAAAAGGATCTAAATAGAATAGATCTAAAAAATACTTTACGTGAACAACGCAATCACTAGGTTAACTAGCAATAGATTTGTTATCAGCATATAACAGGCGGCAATAATCATCAATGACCAATCATAATCAACACATCTTTCCATATCCGGGTTACTTTCCCATTCAGTTCTGTTATATGTACATGTTCCATTGCTGTTGTTATCTCCTTACAAATAGTAAAATCAAGAATACGTGTACCACATATAGAGATTGTCTTGCATTATGAACATATTTTGTACAATGAAATCCTCGTTTAATATTTTCTTTCCAGTTGTTGAAAACGCACTGCAATCATGATTATTGTAATTGCTTTATAATTTGCAGTTGTATATATGAAATCAGAACCTTTGTACTTCAAATATTTCTTGACCTTATCAAAAGAAAGATGATAATTTAACAAGGAGTCAGCTGTCAATGTGACAGCAAGCCGGGTTTTCTTTTACACGCGTATACTATTTTATCAATATCAAAGCCTGAATAAATGAAATGTACGCAATCATATTCGGTCTGCCATGTTCACACTTCCATTGAAATAGCCTATTTTTGAAACTGTTAGAAGCGACATTCCAGCACATACACACAGTGGGTGCAGACATAACCTCTCGTCCAGGTTAACTTGGAAAACAGTCATGAGAACAGATCAAAGTTAACTTGAAGTAAACTTTGAGCAGACTTAGAGAAGTCCTAGAATCCTGACTGGTCTGCTCAGGTCCTAGAATCATGACCGTTCTTGTGAAGTATGTTCTAGCCATGACAGTTCTACGCAAGTCTGTTCTAGCCATGACTACCTTATTGAAGTCTGCTCTAACCAAGACTGTTATTGCATGACCGTTCTGGTCTTCAAATTGTCATCAAACTGACTATTTTATAGTATATTTGATGAATACAGGGGGAAATCTAGTGGTATAAAATTATCTCCCTTCTAGGAAAGCTCTTCTGTGATTATAAGATTTTCAGATCAAAATAAGAGCATGGCGACGAAAGTAAACAACCGAAAAATTGTTAAGATTAAAAAAAGAAACAGACGAATACAATATTTAGTTCAAACGTCATTCAATTACCAGACCTTTGCTCTGTAGGGAAAAATTATTAAACTTGTCCATAAGAAGGATTGATACGAGAATTTTTTAAATAATTAACTGTTGTGAAAAAAATATTCAATTGACAGACTGGTCAAAATCAATTGCTATCGGGTTTAAAATGCATGTACCCTGACAAAATTTTATGTACAGATAGATTTTTTAACATACATCATTTATAGACCACTTTAGTGACGATTACTGCGTAAGAAACGATGTCATCCAAAAGGTCTTTCGTTGTTGCTGAGAAAATTATGTTGTCCTGAAATAGCGCCATTTATTTTTTATACCCGGTAATCATCAACACAAGATTTCATTGGTTCAAGTGTCAAGTCTACGTATCTATCAGGAAAAAGAGGCGTGTCTTCATTGAAAGAAACCATGTGTATGAGTGAGTAGTAATAGATTTTGTAAACAAAAATGGAAAGTAAAACAGCGAAATATCGTCTTTTTTTTAAAGATTTATTGTATATGAACCGCTACATGTACCCTGCCGAAAATCGCCACACGAAAAGATGATTATTTAAAGAAAAAGCATATTTTTTCTGGTCAATGTCAGGCTATAAGAAACGGTACGATCCACAAGTCTCTATAAGAGGAAAATTATCAAAAATATCATTTTTCTTCTAAAATATGCAAAGTACATTCAATCAAAAACTTTTTGTCATTTGTATATTTAGAAGTCTGTCACATGCACATGAAAAAGTAGAATATTTTACATTATAAGTAACTTTCAAAGCACCTAACAACAGACGCAAACAATGTAATCGACTTTTTTATCTTTTCTAAACGAGAGTTCACATTCTTTTGTTTAAATACCACTGGATATTGGACACGCGCGAAATATATATATATATATATATATATATATAATTGAATACAGAAGAAGTCCCCTTTGTCTTATGTTTTTATTCAAATTAAAGGAATTTTCATTATTGCGGGCATTGATAGAAAAGTCCCTATTATCATATGTTTTTAGTCTAATTACAGGAAAATTCATTATTGTCGGCATCAATATTATATATCGAATATGGAAAAAGTCCATTTTGTCATATGTTTTAAGTGGTTATATATAAAATTAGAGAAATTTTCATTTTTGCCTGGCATAGGTATTGTAGGAATGTAGAAAAGTCTGTTTTGTCATTTGTTTTTTTTTTAATTATAGGAAGTTTCATTAAGGGCACAGATACAATAATGAATATAGAAAAGCTCTGTTTTGTCGTATGTTTTAGTCAAATTACGGGAAGTTTCATTATTGCGGGCATCAATATGATATAGAATATACAAAAATTCCCTTTTGTTATATATTTTAGTCAAATTTAAGGAAGTTTGATTACTACAATCGAAGATATAATATGGAATATAAAAAAGTCCCTTTTGTCATATTTATTTTAGTCAAATTACAGGAAGTTTCATTATTCCTTATCAAAATTTAAAAACGAGCTTAAACATATCTCGTTACTGAATATTTCAAAGCATCCGGTATACTTTTCGTACGGACCGAGAAAATTAAACATTATACTTTCTCAACACTCCGCTGTTCTGCTTCATTTCTAAATTACGGCCTAGCAAAACTAATACAATACCGAGCCTGGGTGTTGTGGTGCTCCTCGTGAGGATGCCCACCTTTTCGTCTTCGTTTGTCGGGCAATGGATGACAGTGTTTGTAAAAGTACTTCGCCCGATATGTTATGCTTGTTGACAACCCCGCACCCATCAAAAATAATGAAATAAAGGGGATGGATGTGGCGTTGTTCGACATTCAGCAAGTGAATTCCGTTTAAACCGGTGCTAGGGGCCGTCTTGAACTTACTGTGAGGTAGGAGCGTTTGCTCTTTGATGAAGGCCTTATAGTTACTTCAAGATGAAGAACAACAATCAAAGCATTGTTCCATTTGCTTAATCTTAACACGTTTTTATAGGGATTTTGTCCCATGTACATTTTCTCCATATCCCATCATTTCTTTATGATGGTATACGTCAAGATGTATTTAGAAATCTAACTTGCTACAATTTGTGACGGAAGTAAATCTCAAACTGCTCACGCAATGAGCGAAGTTTTGTCTACGGAAACATGGAAAATGAATGTTGCTATTTTTGAATAAGTCTTTAAGGTTATTAAAACCACCCCAAAACGTTTCCTAATCGTGCAATGGTGTAACTATTAATTAAGAAATAGATTACTGCAAGCGGGCTCTGTGCGAATTAGAACATGGTCAGACCTTATATTTGTCTTCATTTAATTATACCTAAAATGAAGAACAAATATAAGGTCTGACCATGTTCTAATTCGCATAGAGCCCAATTGCAAAAATCTATTTCGATTCTAATATATTTAACAAGCGGCTCTTAGAGGGCAATATTGGGTTAGACACTAGAATTAAAATATGTCGGAAAACTGCATTCAAATACACATAAATGGACATAGAGAAATTTATATTCGTTATTTTATTAATACAAGTGGCTCATAAGCTTATGAATTAATACAAATAATCTATTGTAAAAATATGAAATATGGATATTTTAAAATCGAAGCGGGTATAAATGTGAGCTGGTTGTATTTCTGACTTATATGACTGCTTAGTTATGTTAGATTTGAAGCCAAAAAAGAAAAGAAAAGGAATAAAACTCACATTAACAATCTTATTAACGTTAAAAATTAAAAATTTTTATATCTAAATCGTAGCCTGAGCATGATATGCAACATGGATTAGATTTCATAACAACAACACATTAGTTGCTATAGGTTACGGTTACGCCAATTTCAGTTCCGAGTCTTTATAAATTCAGTAACTGTTGTAAATTTCTACTATTGTCATTATTTGATGCAGCTTTGGGTGATTCAATATTTTAAACTTTAGTTACTCATAAATATTGAGTGAATAAAACGTGAAACTGTACATTACGAATGCCCTTTCGTAAAAGATATACGCATGTGCTAAAAAATATTGTTGGAATTATAACAATTTATAAGGGACCGACCATTTAACTTGAAAGGGGGGGGGGGCTATGGTTTTTTTCTAAAAAAATATTTTGGATCTGATTTTATGTGAAAAAAATATTTTGGCTGCCAAAATGATGAAAAAAAAAATTTCTGAAGGAGGCTTTCTGCCCGAAAAAATAATGTTAATTTTGAAAAAAAATATTTTGTTGCTACGCATGCAAAAAATAAATAATCTGTATCGCGCGAAGCGCGAACAAAACTTTCTGTCCAGAAAAAAATAAAAAACCATAAACCCCCCCCCTTCAGGTTAAATGGTCGGTCCCTAACAACAAAAACTAAGCCAGAGAAGATAGTCATATTAGAATAAATTTCAATGTTCGAGTCGATGATATACACAACGATTGTTAATATTAGTTCTATATACAATTCTATTGCCTACTGTTTCTGTATGCTCTACATATAATATTGTTTTATATTGTAATGTATGGGAGAAGACTTCATAAGCTTGATTAGCTTGTGTCTTATCCCTTTTGTTTCAATTGAGCAACTTAAATTATTATAAACTAAACACTGAATAACTATATTTATAACTTGACGTTGTTCTCTCGAGTCAGATAATGAAAATTTAAATTAAGTAGAAAGTCTTCCAGGGAAAACATGATCTTCTTGGAACATCAGAATTTAGTGATTTACTCAGGTAGATTTGAGAATAATTGAAATGTTGATAAGTTATTTGTCGAATTGCAGAAGGCAAGTATATCTGGTTCAGGAGAATAAAATGACAGAAATTTTTAAGGAGCCAAAGATATTCAAAGTTCCGTTTCACAGGAAATGGGCATGCAAGAGATCCAAATCTCTCTTACAGAAAAGAAGTATTCATACTGATACTCAGTGCCAAATTTCGGATGGTTGGGATTTGTGACTCCTGAGAACTTTTTTGTGACGCAAATGACGACGCCGACGAACGCAAGACGACTGATAGTAATCCTTATATTTCGCCACTGCGTAAAGGTATGTGAATCGATGAGAAACAGCCCTTAAATAATATTTTATAGGAAAGAAAATATTAGATCTTTGATGTTATAAAGCCCTACATTATCTATATCTATACGTTAATAACCTTGAAGTTCGTCCAGGAAGAGTTCTCCATAGATCTGCCAATAGGGCAATGCAATAATTTTCCAAATTCTCCAGTATGTTGCTCCGTGTGGTGACCACATGTCATAATGACTTGGATACATGTTTGCATGATAAAGAACACCAGTACATGCGATGAATACGAGTAAAAGCCAGCCAATGTTTACCAGTTCTTTCAGCTGAAAAAATATTCAACAAAAATAAGTCAAATCCGGGAGCGTAATATTTAATTAATTGATATGAATAACTAAATAATAAATTATCTACATATGGCCATTCCGACAACCTATATATCTCCTGTGCAGATCAAACAAAACATTTGGAAGATCAATTACCGAAATATATATCAAACTAATAGAGAACAAATTACCATTTATATGGTATAAACGTAAAAGCTTAAATTACTTAAAACATAGCTTTGCACGAGATAAATACTTGTTAATTTTAAACAAAATTTTCTAAAATTTAAATATTGCAGTTTCAAATAACTTAGGTTTTTATCTCCGTTGTTCCAACATAACATATATATATTCCAATATAAGATCTCGTATAAATTTTTAAAACGGTTTTAAAATTCCCCATGTCAATCGCTTTTCAAGCTTCCCAGGGAAATTTCAAGCTAATCGTGTGTTGAAACAAACTACTTGAATCTTGCAAGGTAATTTATAAGTACAAATACAGCTAACAGTTACTATTTTTCTGAAGATCCGATTGCACTTCATATATTTTTCTTTGTGAGAAAAATAGCACCGTTCGATAACAAGAGATAAATAAATACAAAAATTGAACAGAAACCGGAAAACGAGGAATTCATGATACGCAGAGAGGCTGAAAAAAAAAGCTGAAATGGAGCACATCGAGGCCGAATTGAAGCTCAGAGAAGTTCAAAATGACGATGAAATTGAACACAGAGAAGCTGAAGATAAGGCCAAAAAGGATGACCTTGAAGCAAATCTCACTTCATTAGAAAACCAAAAACTATTACCGAAAGTCAAGACCGAAGCCCGAGTCTATGAGTTGACGGAAAATCCTCTTCAACCACCAGTCATTTGTGTCCTCTTTAAAAACTAAAATAACACTCAAGACCTGCCCTTCCTGTATTAAATACCTTAATTACACAAAATCCATACAAAGAAAGATACATAACTGGATCTTCATCTTGTTCGTATACTGAATTGTCTATAGAACTAAGATTTTGTCCGCAGTCCAAAACAGGAATCAAGCATATTGTGAGCCTATCCATGCCAGAAGTAGCATAAAGCACATGTTGATACCTACAGATTCAAAAATTTATTGGAAAACTTAAATCCTGTTTATTTTCTCAAATACATTCCCTGATAACATTTGATTTTTCAACACTTTATACCCCGCTTCCTCATGATTTGGAACACTTGAAAATATTTCGTTGTCTTATTGACTCATTATGTCATCTATTAGATTTATTATGGACTATTTACCTGATACACAACTTCAATATTTTTTTAACTAATATGTTTAATTATGAACATTCATTCACATTCTTACTCATGGATTTTGATTCTAAAGAACTTTACTATTATAATAATTTCTACGTTGAATAAATAACTAAATGCCGAAGTCACTGTGAATTTATTTTCTGCATATGTGCATTTCGAAAACTTATGTCTCTTCAGTGCAGAGAAAATCTAAACGTTTGGAAGACCATAAACTATAAAATGCTTAAAAACTGATAGAGACCAAAACCAATATGATCTAAATGTTAAGCCAAAATCAGCTAAGGACCGAGCTTTGCATGAGGGAGATACTCCTTAGTTTTTAACAAAATTTACAAAACTTTAGATATTGTAAGGTTCAAAATAGAATCGGCTTTCGGGTCAGCACCGAAGTACTGACTACTGGTCTGGTGAATACCCTCGGGGACTAACAGTTCATCAGCAGAGGCATCGAATAAGTGATATTAAAGGTTTGACATGAAGCGTGGAGCATACTATTACACGCTCCAGATATTTATATATTTTTTTAATTTATGGGTTAACCTGTGATTATTCTCATTAAAAATATTGTGAGCTGAACATTTCAACCGAAATTCTATGAAGAGTTCAGGACAAACCGGAAATAATTCATCTTTCATCGTATCCTGTTCTGTGTTTTAGTCTCGCTATTTTTTTCCTTCTGGATGTATCACACGATAACTCATCGGTTGGGAACAGGGACAAACAGTTGTTTTCAACGTTGTAAGTGTTAATCAGTATTGAATTTTGAGCCATAGGCAGTTAATTTATATTGCGGAAATCGGATTATAACAATTCATGTAATTTAAGCCGATTTCGTTTGCTATCGCTGGATCATTATACATAAAGCCTTATTCACAGGACCTGCATGTACCTGCTTTCTGTATTAATCAATTCTTATCTTAAACTCTTAACATGCAAACTGTATTACTTATTGTTTATTCCTGTAGCCTGTGATGCTTTGCTTGGTGTTAGCTTTTATTGTTATATTTTGTATCTTTGATAAACAGTTTTATTTGGGCTAACGTGTCAACTTTGTTTTTGGCCAACGTTGATTTCTAGCACGATGCAAGTCAACATCTTGAGCGGTAATTAAACCAAGAGGCTCTCAATATATAATAGCCCGTATCGCTCACACTGGAACATGGCTGACAAAAAGATATGAATGCATTTCCAATAAGATAAAATGTTTAATCTATTTTCAATGATCCTCGCTGGATTAAGTACAGAGCTGTCGGATATATTTTTGCAAGGTAACATCGAAAGACCATTGTGGATAAGTATGGTTCTAATAGGAATTGTAGTTTCTGAGAAGATCTTTGATGTGTTTTCTTTTGGCTCCACTGTTAAACTATGAAATATAAGGGACAACAGGAAACACCTACAATGGCTGAAAATTATAATTACATGCCACAATCTGCTAGGGAAATAATATAGAGGAAACACACAAATAAGAAAAAAGACAAACGTAAACAACTATAGGAAGTCGGGACATCTGGACTTGGGACCGGCACTAGCAAAAGCCAGTGGTAGGGTTAAATCGGTTTATGGGTACCCAAACGTCCCCTTTATCTGTCCCGTTTCCCTATAGTATAGCAAACATACGAATAAAACCCAATACAGGTATGTTCCCCTTTGGCGGTCATCTTGGATATGGTAATGATATGCCAGATACCTTTGTTTTTTAGAAACAACCATTTAAGAACTTTTACGACTAACTTTGGTTCGTAATGTACTAGTAATTTCTGAGCAGATCTTGGAATGTTTCCCATGCCGTTTAATGTTAAACTATGTTCCCCGCTGGCGGCCATCGTTAATGATGTAAGGACCTTCCTGTCTTTCTAGGAAGGGACCATCTAAAGACCAGTATGATTTAGTTTGGTTCTAATTGGACTAGCAATTTCTGAGAAGTTTCCATAGCTATAGGGTCCAATTTTTAACATTGTTCCCCGAAGGCGAGCATCTTGAATAAGGTATGGAATTGTCCCATGTATTTTTCAAGAACATTGCGACTACGTTTGGTTCTAACTGGACTAGTAGTTTCTGAGAAGAAGACCTTGAAAGTATTTTCAATAGGGTCCAATGTTCCTCACTCGGGGGCAATCCTGGACCATCCGGATATAATTTTAAGTGGACCACCTAAGGACAATTGTGAATAGTTCTGTTTCGATTGGCCTTGTGATTACAGAGGAGAAGATCTTTAGTTGAAAAGTTTAAGACTGATGGACAGTCGACGAGAATTGATCTAAGCTAATAAGCCCGGACAACTGTTATTTGATGTAATTGTAAAAGTAAAAAAAATACAATAATTCCTTACGGAGATTTAACTCAAACCTAGTCTCTAAATCTCCCGGGTTTAATTCAACTGGTATTTTACAAATATGCAGAAAACTGGTTGTTGTGGAACAGGCAGACAAGGCTTAAATATCAGAGACATAAAAAAAAACATAGGACGATGAAAGTAACCCAAATAAGAACAAACTGCACACTAGATTTTCCAGATTTGATATAGTCATATCAAAAATAAGCCAATACAAATTGAATATATTGACACCGATATTAACATAGAATTTATACTTAATCTCAGTTGATAAATTTTGTATTGACTGTAAACATTTATTAAAAAAACTTGAAAGATCGAAAGAGAGTTAAAATTGTTAAGACGCAAAACTAACTGTTCCAATTTACTTAAGTTTCGAGTGAAATTAATTTAAATAAGACTTCATGTTAACCTGCACATTATTGCGACAAAATTATTAATTGAAAGAAAGAATTATATGACCTAATTTTAAAAGTCATCCCCCAAATGACCGTTTCATAAAATTTTTAAGTAGTTCTAGACAAGGAAACCTTAAATATTTTTCATTTCCAGGGCACGTTTCTTATATACATGGAATATTTAAAGACAAGAAATAGATAATTTCTGCAAATTTTATTTTAATTTGAATCAGTTGTTTCAGAGGAGAATATAAAATAAATTTTTACAACAGCAGATGATCTGAGCTTAAAAAGCCTTGCTCCCTCTTTGGATCTAATTGACATCTGGAGATTGTAAGTAAATAAACTTTACTCTTGTGATAGATTTGCCTTTGGTACCAGGGACTTGATAAAATATCTATGAACAGAATGTAAATAATACTGATACATATGTATTATTGTTATAGGTTTATATTCAAAACACCCTAAACAATGTTTATGTATCCAAAGGAATCGGAACAAAAAAAATACACCTGCATGATTTAACTAAATTTTCGATGAGTAAAAATCTACTCTTGCTCTTGAATAGAACGTATTATCATATATGAGTTTGGAATATTAAGTGAACTAGACACTATTGAGGTTTTTGTTAGTTTCTCATACAAAAATATTACTTAAAAATTGTTCTGCTTGTCAATAAAACTGCAAAATGAATATCGAAGAAAAAACCATGAATCAACCATAAAATCATAAATCTAGAATACATGACAATACCGTGTAAGGATCACACACAGAGAGACAACATTACCGAAAATGACAAAATAAACAGAACATAATATAAACAGAACATAAAAAAACGCCAAACAAGTGCATACAGTCTCTAAACCCTTAAAAAACCAGGAAACTTATAAAAGACTTATTTCCGTTTCAAAAAGATTAAGAAAGTAATAAACAAGGACCATAGTATTGGCATTTAACGCTGACCAAACTTATTTAACCGTTTAAATAATAATGCTTACCATTTTCAGAATCATAATAATTTTTGGCCCGAAATAATGTATGACCAGCATGCTTTCAAGAAATCGCATATACATGAGGAATAATCCAAAACTGTAAAACCTTATCAACATCCGGTTATTAGCTGGTTCATTACAGATCCTGACTACAATACCTCCCCCAATCATAATGTAACATAAGAAAGTCAACCAATTCCAAATACTTGTCACTAGTCTGTAAAGGATATGTGTGAACTGTTCATCTTTGTACTGTTTAAAAGCTAAAAAGAAATTCCTCTGAAAAAGAAAAAAATGTCGAATCATTTCTTGGAAATCTGATTTGTAACTTTTTGGCACATGAAATAGTCCAAAATACAAGAAATAACTTTATTATTTTATGAATCATCAAGAATCACACTACATGTTTCATGAAGATGACAAACATTCTTCATTCTTAAACAACTGAGAACTCTGACTTTCCGAATAGTTAACTATTATCTTGTTCATTGAACAGTTTACATATCTACAGCATATAAAGACTTGTCTTTCTTAAATATTCTTACAGACTATTAAGGTATTCTTAAGTTCGCAGTTGAAGCGGCCCTATATTGAATTTCAATTTGCATGACTTTTGGGACTTAACTAGATAGAAAAGCAAAATAATTCAGGCAAATAACATAAAAAGGATCTTCCCATTGGGGAATGGGTCATCGTAACAAGTAATCGTAATCGATTGTAATCGATTAAATTTTCCTCCGTAACGACATGTAATCGGTAATGATTGAATTTTATGATTACAAGTAATCATTTGTAATCGATTACTGAGTGAAAAAGTGCTTCAATCATAATTGATTTTAATGACATTTTGATAACATTAGAAAAATGTATTATATAATTGATTCTTTTGAAATGTTTACTCTTTTTACATTCCTTTTTCACTGCTATCATGTAGAAATATATATATCTGTAATTTTACAATTTAACAAAGCTATTGAAATTTATTTTGCAAATGGAGATAATATAGAAATATTAAATGATGAAACAGTTCTTGAATATAAATAACTAAATACCGAAGTTACTGTGAATTCAATCTCTGCATATGCGGATTTCGACAATCCCGTCGCAGCAGGTTTGCGCCTGTCCTAAGGCAGGAAATTTATGAAGCCTTTGTGTGTCTTGTCTGTTTTCTAGTTTGTTTACTTTATGTCTAAAGGAGTCTAGGATGATTTTTATTTCGCTGAACTCGATTACTCTTTATTTAGGAGTCGACACCGACCTGCCGTTGGGTGTGGGGTTTCCTCGCCGCTCATTGAAGATCTTATGGTGACTTTGAGTTGTTATTAATCCTCTTTGGGACGTTGTCTTCTTGACTCATTCCCCGTTTCCCTTCTCTTTTCTATATTGTGTCTCTTCAGCGCAGATAAATTCTAAACGTTTGGAGGACCATAAACTCAAAGATGTTTAAAATCTGACAGAGAACAATTAACCAATATAATCTATATTTAAAGCAAAAATCAGCTAAGGACAGAGCTTTGCATGAGGGAGATACTCCTTAGTTTTCAACGAAATTTACAAAAATTTAGATATTGTAAGGTTTCAAAAAGAATCGGCTTTCGGGTCAGCACCGAAGTACTGACTACTGAGCTGGTGATTATCCTCGGGGACTAACAGTCAACCAGCAGTGGCACCGACCCTTTGGTAACAAATAACTAAATACCGAAGTTACTGTGAATTTAGTTTCTGCATATGAAGTATAAAGTATATAAAGTATTCATCGAATTCGCAGTATTTTGTTTTTGTTTGATTCATCTTTTTAAGAAATCGAGTGACACATGCATTTTTGTCGGAGGAAGAAGTTTTATCCATATACCTAAACTACAATATATTTATTTGTAAATCATTACCTTATCTGTGTTAATCATAACCTAATATCAATAGATTGCAATAGTAATAACTATATAAATAAAGTAAAATACTATACAAACATAATTAGGTGCTATTGTTTGGAATTCGCTTCTAAACGCGATACACCTGTTTGACACCTCAGTTATGTAATATCCAAACGCACGCTTGTTTGTCAAATTATTTCTTAAGGTTATCATTAATACTAATGAGAGCTAAATAAAAATGTCTTTATTGGTTATTTTGTTTATTTGATTGTTAAATTTCCATTAAGTGCAACAAAAATAAAATATGAACTATCGGATATTGAAGTCATGCTTTATGATAAACGCTATACGCTTGTTTGTCAAATTATTTCTTAAGGGTATCATTAATACTAATAGTAGGGTGCCCAAGGTCCAAAAAGACGCTTAGTTTTCGAGTTTGGGTTAACGGAATCACAAACGGCTAATTTTTGTTTTAAATGATAGAACAACTATTAAATTTCAAATTTTTAGCTGTCGTAGAAAGTTCTTCTGGTGACGATTTCTCCAATTTCGCCTTTTTAAGGGTAAGCTAAACAGTGCTTGGGATATGGTATCTTTAAAGTTATAGAAAAAAGTAGTGCTCTCTTACATGCTAATAAAAAGCTATTTACGGTTAAGTCCAGACCTGAAATATTTATTTGAATCATAGAATGTCAATTGTTTTTGTCTGGTTTTTGTAATTCATCGGTATTAATATCGGGGTAAATTTGAGTCTGAATTAACGATATTTTCATTAAATGCGAAATAACTTTGCTTTATTTCTGAAATATTCCAACTTTAACGAAAGTACATATACGAATTGTACCTATGCTCCAAAAATCATGAATGTAATGTCTACCGTTAAAGCGAAATCAACAAATAAAAAGCCAAAATTTGCGCAAAACTTTCAAATTTTAGTCGATATAAACACCATGCTAATCGTTCATGTTCTTTTGAGTGTACAACGAAAGATAACTCTAATCATTTTTTGTCATTATTACTTGACAAGCAGAAGTCTAGTTATAAAGCGGGAATCTAGTAACAATTTTACATTGCTTATGTTTTGATTTTCCAAGCACATGTATTTGTTTTCACGTTTAAAATCACTTTTCCGTGTCATTTCAGATAATATTATAAGGTTTTTTTTCAGTGGAAACGATCTTACTAAGATTTATGTCAGTGTTTGTTTTTAGGGGAAAATTGACTTATTTATACCAATAACAAAAGTACGATTTATTTCGCCTAAACTTAGTTTATTTTTTAGCGGTTAGTTTTAAAATTAAATTCAAGCTTTCCTCTAAAGAAAAATCCTATAAAAGTCAGAAATGCGCAGTTCTTTATATCCGAAAGAACCCCTCATAACACGGAGGTGCAAATATTCAAAATGACTGGCCTTTTAAGCAAAATGCCACATTAGAAACTTGTTGAATAAAGACAACAGACAAATTATTATAAAAAGTAAAACTAAAGAACTATCCCAATGAAATTTACAACAATATTCGAATTTCGTTGCAGTTTTATTTGTGAAATCAAGCTCACTTTAAAATGCATCAAAATTTTCCAAATTTTAGGAGCTGACCTTTGACCCCATCTAAAATAAAATGTGACCAAATTCAATCTCTACGACATCGTCATTTCGATGCGCCATGGTATCCTCTTTCCAAACATGCATAATACAGGTGTGTGTTATTCCGTTAACCCAAAATCGGAAAAAATCGTCTCTTGGGCACCCTACTATAATAAGAGCTAAATAAAAATGTCTTTATTGGTAATTATGTTTATTGATTGTTAAATTTCCATTGAGTGCAACGAAAATAAAATATGAACTATCGGATATTCAAGTCATGCTTTATGCTTTATGATTTTTATCACAATCCTGAAATTCTGTATAATACATTTTAAGATGTTTCTGCTTAGAAATGTAAATAAATTATTTTGCTTAAATATGTCATTCATTACTTGTGCCCACTAAATAATTTCTTCTCTTTTAATTCATGTGTGGAAGCAAATATTTGAGGTAATCGTGTGTAATCATGCTGTAATCATGATTACTGGGACAAAATTGATCATATGTGATTGATTACTTTTGAAATTTTGAGTAATCAAGATGTAATCGGTTACATTTTTCCCGAATGCAATCATGATGTAATCAATTACATTTTAAAGTAACCAATCCCAACCCTGCTTCCCGTATCAGAAACTCCATTAACATTAAACGACTTCAAAAGTGTCTTATTAGACATTATTACTATTCATCGTCGAAACCGAAACCGAATCAGAAACAGAGACCGAAACCGAAACCATATTCAAAATGAATTGTTGTTTGTTTCTTTTTATTGCATACATGATTAGTGTCTGATGGACTCAAACGTTAAGCTTGCTTTTTGAAATCTTTCAGTAGATTTATTCAAAAGTTAAATTTAAAAGAAGCGACGAGACTTTAGGTATTTCAATATCAATATGTAATCATTCTACAATTTGGGTTCAAAATTTGTTATTTTGGTGAAATGGAGAACAAAATTATTGTTTGGCAAATACTTATATTAATATCTATAAATATCAATATGTAATCATTCTACAATTTGGGTTAAAATTGGTTATTTGGGTGAAAAAGAGAACAAAATTATGGTTTGGCAAATCCTTATATTTATATCTATAAATGCTTGTTTTTGTAATGTATTTGTAGAGACTTTGTCTCATATGCATTTATTCATATACTTTTATAGTTTATTTTACATGCAACTTTTTTAATTATTGAAGCAGTTGTTGGAGGTATTATAATGACTCAATCCAAGTGAGGAATAACACAACAACATGTGTCTGAATGCCTCGTACTTGAGAAATCTTTTAGCTATAAATAAAACAGTTGTCTGACTTTTTCGTGTTGGTATATTTGTTAATCTGAGTATTTCGCATGCATTTTGTGTTTTTAACCGTGAGTGAAAGACAAAGGTTCGTGCATGAGAGCAGATAAATATAAGAAATTCCTTCATATTATTCAATTAAATTGAATTTCACAAATTAAATGGAACATAATGCTCGTTTTGATAGACATCAAAAACGATAACGAATAAAAAAATAAAATCTCTCGTACAGATTGTTGCTCGAGAAAAACAACAGAATAGTGGAACATGGGGTTGTAAATTTCGCCATTTCAGACTTAGATTTAAAACAGGTATTTAATTAAATAAATCTCTGGAGAAAAGTTTTTCATAGTAATATATCTGTCTACGGCTTAAACTTGATCTTTATTCAATTTTGCAATTTTATTCATCATATCCTTTGAAGATGTTTAATATAATGAGATATACAAATTTCATAATTGTTAGCATCAAAAATTTCCGAAAAGTAGGATGTTTAGTTGGCAGTTTAAGCTGAAAGGTTATAAATCACCAAAATAATTAAGTTTTTATTAAATTCTAATTCATTATATCCTTTTGAATATAGTTTATATGTTGCTATATACAAATTTAATGAATTTTAGAATAAATAAGGTATTGATAGTAAGATTGTTGTTTCAAACATTTTTGATGCTAATATTTATGAAATTTGTTTTTCATGACATACAAAAACATAAATAAAACTCCTTCAAAAGGATATTTGAAATAAATTCCAAAATACAAATGTACTTCTGCAGATTCATGGTAAAGTCAAAACTTAAAGTTCTTCTTTTAGACCTTATTTGATTATAAAATTCATGAAATTTATATATCACAACATATAAAACTTATTCGAAAGATATAATGAACTAATTTTTTTTCAGTTTAAACAACAAAGTACAAATTTTACTTTCAACCTCTTATTTTTGCTAAAATTCATAAAATTTCACTATTCTAAAACATAAAAAATGTCACCGAAGATAAGACCAAATAGAAATAAAGAGAACTGAAAAAATATCAAGATAATGAACTAGAAAACTTGTGGATTGTTGCATCAAATAACTATTTAAAACGTTAATCTAAAACATCAATTTTTCATCTTTTAATGAGAACTAAGACTGTCGATATCGAATCTCTCCATGGCCCACGAATCAACTGTTCGTTCGCACCTACAAGTACCAGTGTATTTAATTACAAATATACATAATGAAGAGGAAAATCAAAAGATATAAAAAGGATAGATTATTTTTGATTTCTTTACTTAAATTCTGTTTAGCGGTTTCTGTTTCTGATTGGATGAACTTTAAATACCTAACTGTGATTTCCGTTTCTCATGTCTCATTAGCTAAAACTGTTATTTGCGTTTTCGATTCAAACTCAATATCCATTCCGATCGGAAACTGCAGTTTTCGTACGGAAACTGCAGTTCTCGTACGAAAACCCTAGTTTCCGTTTGATTTCGATCGAAAACTGCAGTATTCGTTCCAAATATTATGTATACCGATCGGAAACTCCAAATTTCGTGCGAAATACCTGACATTGTTCATGGAAACCCTAGTTATCGAACAAAATGCTAAGTATTTCGTACTTTTTGACTATCGCTTGCGATACATTTATCTCATGAACGTTACACGCGACATCAAATTCGTTGTATACACCGGATTGGAAATTTCCTTATGTGTAAAATTTCCTTATGTGTAAAGAAAGAAACCCAATAAAAATCAGATAAATAATAAAGATTCTACCGTCAATATAACCCCTTTTTGGCACACTTTATGAAATTTGTTGGGGCGAGGATCCAAAATTAAAAATAAAAACCAGATTACGCGTATGCCAAGAAATATTATACAGAAAGTGGATTACTTGAACCGACTTCATGCTGCCCACAGTCGCAAAACCTCCTACTTAACCGATTTTTGACCCTTTTCACTAAAAAAGGGGGACCAAGAACCCTAAATTGGAACCCCAGCTGACGTTTGTGCTCCAAAACGTTATACTTAAATTTGATAATGACCCGTCCACTAGAACCATAGTTATGCTGTCCATAGACGTCAATCTCGACAACAGCGCCAGCGCCGTAATTTTTACGTCGTATAAAAACGATCTAAAGGGATCAACAAAAGAAATTTTATATAAAAATAATAGACAATTTTGCATTCTGCTATCGAATTCCAAAATATATCTACAACATCTTATTATCGAATGGGGCTAATAACACAATTGAATGTCCCATGTAGCGATTTCCAAAAAAAGCAAGACAATTGAACTAATCAAATAGTTAATCAATGTTTTAACATTGCAAACACGATTCATTCTGTATTTGCTGGTTTCAGTTTCGGTCTCGGTTCGGATTCGATTCAGTTCCGACGATGAATAGTAAAAATGTCTATTAAGATGGATCACTAATGTTAGAAGTGTCAAAAGGTCGATTCTGTTTTTCAAAGGCACACATTCTGCATAAGACCCTAACCCCTTGAAACACGTGTACAGAATAACATTTTACATGTACTGTTCATGATGCAACTTTGGTATTTTTGAATATCTATAATTCAATCCAAAAGCATCTCTACATAGCTTTTAATAAATTACAATGGTAATAAGACCGGAGTCACCTTAGAAGGAAACGGTGATAGAAGTGAAATGATATAAAAATTGAATTTAAAATAGGAGTGGCTTTCCATCGTATAAATATAAATGGTAAAGACGAGTTTTTTCACCAAATCGAGGCTGATGTGGACAAGGCACAATGAACTTCATGGTAAAAGACTAAGCAGGAGACTTGCCGTGACAACCTATTGATCCGTTGGCAGCAAATCAAGCGGCGTTTTAAAGACCAGTCAGAAGGTGAAAAAAAATGTATCTGTGGAATCCCCCTGAAGCAGAGATGGAAACATACAAGAGTAAGTCAGAAACCGACTGTCTCTAATTAGGACACGGGAGGCAACCCATAACACAGTAAACCGAGGATAATGTGCCGATCGAGATTAATTTAATAAAATTAATGAGCGGTTAAGATCTTCTACATCTTGTACGCTCCATAAAGAAATCCGACTGAAGGAATACGGCTGGAAGAGAAAGGAAGACTTGTTGAAACTGATCAATGACAAAATCGATCGCAATTTTGATTGTCGAAACGTGGCGTGACGCGCTAAGCAACGCTGAAGCGTAATTACTTGACCAAGTATAGGAAAATCTGAAATCTACCACCACAGAAAGGAGTACCTACATCCCAATTCAAAAGTTATCACTGCAAGGAAGGTTGTGGTTAATGTACAGAACCAAGACCAAGGTTTCTTTGTAAGGCCATGCTTTTCGCTCTTCATTATGAGGAAGTTTACCAAAAGCATACCAAACGCGTTGTGTATTATTAATAGTGTAAGGATTGACAAGGTCGAGTTCCGGTCACGGTCAAGGCAAGTGATTGGTTTGAAACGTTAGGCAAGGTCACTAACATGAATGTTTTCTGCTTCTGGGGTGTAAAGAACAATGGTGATTGAGCTGTTGAGTGCAGACAGATATCACGTGGAAACGAGGAACTGGGCAACTACATGTAATTGTATTTATTCCATACTAATCTATTACCGACTTTATAAGGAAATGTTACTCTGTCAGTCAAGTATAAACTGGTTAACGGTGATTGTACATGTGTACTGGTACCTGTGTAGTATAACAGGAGTAAACGATGCGTGCTTATAATTGTTTATAAAGTTATTTTTATATTTTTTAACTTTTTTAAAAGTAATATATGATTTATGAAATAAAAATTGTAAAAAAATAAACGAACTTAGTTTATAACTTTCCCACAAGAGACTTTCTAAACATTAACATTATGTAGTTGTGGACTACACAACACACGAGTTTGTAAACACCAAAAAATATGCATAAATATGGTCATTTAAATTAAGCCACAAGTACCACAGGTGTATACTGGTAAAATTGGTTATAAGAGCAATCAACAACATGGGTGTGTGTCAAATTAACAGGTCATAAAAAGTCACTGATGGTGTGAAAAATCAATAAGGTCATAAAGTGACTGTTACCTTGTGTGGTCCAAAATCGAGTTTACTTGATTTTTTTTTATTTTGTGCAAAACAAACTTTGAATATCGCACTTTAAGAAAAACCAAAGGATTGCTAACCAAGTGGATGCAAAGCTTTGTGCAATTATTTTAATTTTTATAAAATAAAATCTAGACTAGCCTTTATTTCACACAGTTTCCTTATAAAACAACCCTCCAAAAAAAAAATAAATAAATAAAAAATAAACAAATAAAAAAGAAATAAAAATGTTTTTTTATTAATTTGAATAGATTGTGTGACTTTTCAAATGTACATTGTTTTCTACTGCCAACCGGCCGAGGATTTATAAGATAAATAATTGACTCATAGCTGAGTTTTGCTGTGGGCTTTATGATTTTTCTGTTTTCTTCTTAAGTAATTATTTAGTTATGATGTCCCGTCTTATATTGACCGGACTCTTAGTTTGATTGCCTATTCTTATGTAGTTGTATTTTAATAGCCAATAATGCTGCACTGTGTCTTTTTTTTTAAAAATATTTTGTTTTATTGTAAATTTTGTACATATTTAGTCGGTTAAAGAGCTCATCAGAACTCATATTATTTGACTGTTAACTGTATATATGCACCGACTTTAAATAAATTTTACTTATTTACTTACTTACTTATTATAGAGCTACAGTGCATGGCAATCTTGATAATACAATCCTTATGTAGCCACCTACGTCGAATACTTAGCCTACGTCAGAAAACTAAAATTTATTGCATTTTATTTTTCTAACTTGATATTGGTGAAAAAACTTAAAACAAAAGGAATTCTATATATATTTGAAATAAGACCACTAACTAATGTAAACAAATGATCAAAATGATCAGCGTTTACTTCCGGTCATCGTAAATCTTTGAAATATTTGCATTTTTCAAATAAATTTTGAAGTGAAAGAATCACCTCCTTAAGTGTTGAAAATTAAATTTTCTTGTAGATAATTTTCTTAACTTCGGAATTTGATTGTAACATTTTTAAAAGTTTTTAGCATTTTCAAAATATTGTGCAATTTCCTACACCATCCAACACGAAATTTACTATATTTACAATGAAATAAACGTGACTATTTACATTTTACATAGCGAATTTTCAAATCAATGTTAAAGTAACCGAACATTTTCCGATTCTAACACAATTTATATCTTTAGAAAGATAATCTAATAGAGAACAATATTCGGTTGGAACATTTTTAAAAACGACCTCAAGAAAAAAGATATCTTAGATGTATTGTCCAGTACTGTGCATAATCCCTTTACGATAAGCAACAATGTAATGGTGACCTATTTGGTCACGTCACCAGCTGATGTCGCGATAAGCTGAACATGAATGCGGTGCTACACTTCTCCATTTGTCGCATACGATGCAGCACAGAAAACTACAGGTAAATAATGTTAGACTGGAACCAATTTCAGACGCTGACATGCTCCTCATATTGAGAAAGGAACCCAAGGAGAAGTTGCTATGATCTCGCACGGTGAAGAAAGGGTAACAACCCTTTCAGATAACACATGCAATGACTGAAAAATTGTAATCACATACCACAATAAAAAAATGCACTCGGAAAAACACAAATGAAATACAAAAGAAAACGTAAATAGCAAGAGGAATTTGCAAGCAAAAAAGCAGTGGTAGGGTAAAACCGTTTAATTGACACTCCACCCCCTTTCTCTATCCTGTTTACCTACAATATAATAAACATACGAAAAACCCATGAGTATGAAGCTAAACAAGGAATGCCACATCATAAGGTTTCGACAGCTAAGCTCTAGGTCTGACACTGTGAAGGAATTCTTCAAGTTGGTGAATAATTCTGTCTTTTGCAAGAGCATAGAGGACATCTGGAATCGGGTCGATGTCAAGCTCGTATCCAGAGAAAAGCAGACGTTGCTCTGATCGCCTCTTCATCTAGAACCTGCAGTCGATCCTAATGACTAAGACCAAGCTCAAACTCGATAAACTCAGCTACTTGGGAGCCTGCGTTCTACACATCTCAAAGATCTTGATGTATGACTTCCATTACAGAATCGTGATATTCCATCAATATATCCTCCAGAACTGGGACACATGGAGTGTGTTTCACAGTTGATTTGCTACAAATTATACAGACTTTCTCATTAGACATAGCTCTCTTCGTGACCGCCTTATTAATTTAGGCTTCAAAAACTGTGTCATACGATCATTTAAAAGTTCTTTAATAGATATCAGTTCCTTGTAGAGAAATTTAAAGTTTTGTTATTCAAGATTATCTTTCTACTAAATACTACAAAACGTGCATGCCAAGTTTAACACCTCAAAATATCCTGTAGAGCACCTCTTTGGTATTAAAACCGGATGTAACAAGGAGATCATCGGGATGTATATGTATTAGTGAAGCGACAAGCTGCTGGGGTTGTCGGCCTCCGTGCAAAGCTTTACGCCTACACTGTGCAGTGCCAGGTCACCAAGAAGGCCAAAGGGGTCAGGAAGAACGTGTTTAAGCAAAAAATCACCTTCAACGGTGACAATTGATGTCGAGACACTCGGCTAGAGATCTGCATGTCGTTGAACATGATCAGCAGGCAACTGAATCAGAAGTCGCACTCTCAGGCAATGACGACGAGCGTCATATCCTTTCCAGGTCCAAATCGTTTTTATTTTAGTGCCGAATAGGTTTGATGATAAGACGCTTAAACTTTCATAAATTGTTGGACGTTACACGTCGTTAAGAAAGGCTAATGTGGCATTGTCGCAGAAGAAGTGTAGTAGAGATCGAGGTGACTTGGATTTATTGCTTTCGACCAAACCTTTGGAGTACCTAAGAGTTCAAACTCTTGCTTATGTTGGTCCCTGGTCCTGTAAAATTCGGACACAACAGATACATTTGCACATGTATTCGATTGATCTAAACCAGACGCGAGAGACCTCGATGAATTGTCGTTGCACTCTTAAAATCGCCGAATTCTGTCACCAACATAATTGGTAAATTACTTCGTTTGACATTTCTTTCAAATTTATAGCTGCTGGTTTTACCTTTGCACCTTCTCCTGGAAGGTATCTTCGCTGATGAATTCATCACACTCTCATGATTTTTTATACACACAGCTTATAAAAAGAGAGGTTAAGGTTTAAGAAATTAACATTTCTAACATTTCTAACCCATTATGGTAAAATCTTTATTGATAAAAAAATTATCAAAACAGAAGTTTTCTTCATACATGTATTTCATATTTCAATTAATTTTGCAATTAAAGAATTTGTCGTGCGAAAGGGTTAAGGCTACAAAACAGATTATGTCATTGCAAAAAGTACAAAAGAACATACTTAACAAGTTTTAGCCAAGACAATGTTATATTAAGTGATTTTCTTTGATTTGGCACTGACAGACATTATGAGTCCTACGTTAAATTTGCTAAGTCATTAATATAATGTGCTTCAATGGCCGATTTCTGATATTTTTTTTTTCGAAAATCTTTAATTCTTCAACGACTATGTAAAGTCTGCCTTACTGATTAACATTAAGTCGTATTTATCACTTTTTTCATCCTATAGGTTGCACTCTAGTAAACAGTCACTGTAGAAATTACAACAGGGACTACCTGAACAGCAAATGCTGTAACTCTGAAATGAAGAAGCTAAATATGGAATCTTATACTTCTTTAAGAAGATTACATCACATTACTTTTTTAAAGAATTCAAAAATATGGTCATTTTCCGATTGTGTAAACTCCAAAATATTGACCCTTCTGAAAACGCCATTTTTTGTAGAAAAAATTCCTCCCAAGCTTGAAAACATGTTCCTAAAAATAGCCACTTCTGATCAAGTTTTATTCCTATAGATGTTCTATTTTATTCCATGGCAACCTTTATCTTTGCCTACTTCACTTAAATATCAATATGTATAAATTCCAAAAGGCAATGTTTGTAAATTGTGCTTATTTACCACAGTACAACTTATACTTGACGAGTAAATTTTCTTCGCAAATTTCAATGAATTCTGATATGAAATGTGTATCGCAATGCATTGATATACTATTGAATTTACCCCAATTTCTTCTACCAGATCACCAAATAACCAAACGTATAGAAGCCATTCGTAAGGTCCAATGCTGTAAACACCCCTTGACAATGTTTGAATGTCAGTCAAAATGAAAGCACTGTATACAAAAAGCACAGCCAGTACAAACATCTGAAATGGATTTTTTAAATAAAGGAATAATTGTAAACAGAGCTAATCATAAAAAATATGTTTATCTAAAATAGTGTATTGAAGAACAAAATTTGAATATTACAAAAGTCAAGATATGAAGTAATTTTTTTTTAATTCCGTGTACTATTTGTACACTATATTTTTCATCTGATCTTACTACTTCTAAACATGACAGAAGTGAAATTTGTTGCCTTATTGATAAGGACTCGGTATGACTCAAGTCTTGACTACGAGAAAAGGCATTATCAATTACATCAAACAAAAAAAAAACCCAACTTTTCAATGCTTTTCATTATTTAGTTGTCACTGGGGTCGAAGTGAGATTTTCCTTATTTACGTGAATGGCAATTAATTTCTATAGATGGGACTCCATTAAGTGCCTTATTGGTGTTCAAAAACAAATTGACTGCAAAAAGTTGCACATTAGGGCAATAAGGCACTAATTCGAGTTGCATCTATAGAAATTAAATGCCATTCACGTAAATAAGGAAATTTTCGATACACACTTCGACCCCGGTGGTTGTTATTAATCAATTCTTTACTTTTTCTGCTTAGTATCAAGATTAAGTAAAAAGCATCTGGTATCCTTAAATTATATGACATTAACCGGAATCAGTCCTCTTAGAAACTCCCATCCGTTTTTAAATACAAATGAGTCTTTGTACGTGAAATTATAAAATGAAGAAAAAGGGCAAAATTACATGAAATGAATGTGTCCGTTATTTGGTATTTTTTAGTCTTTTTGCTTTGTTTCTTTTTATCTTGTGTGCTTTTGTGGATGCCCTACAAGTAAGAAGGTTACACCCAATACGTCTTAACTAATTGAGTACTTATTGAGTTAATACTACGCATCAATTCTTATTTTCCCATAATATACTTACATAATGGAAAGTAAACCTAGATATTGGAGCTGTCCAGGCTTTCCAGCAATTTTTTGATCCCCAATTAACCATTTTCTGCAAGAATCAGTTAAAACTGTTCATTCATGACACTTTGGGCAAATTAACTCTCAAATGCTTTACCATTAAAGAATAATAATTACATGTACCTAGTTTCATTTCAATTAACATCTACTCATCTCCTTAATCATTACCGATCAATTACGATCAAATTTTTCAATAGTCATATAAGGACTCTTTTTTGATAAAATTGTGGTACTAACTCCTTAGTTGTTTTAGACACTAATCTCTTAAAAAGTTTAACTAAAAACGCAAAAAACTAAGTGTTCTGGCTGTGGTCATCTTAGAAATTATATGTAATGGCTGGACTGTATAATAAAAAAGATGCCAAAAAAAAAAGAACTAATATGATCAATTTTTTTTCAATATGCAATATTTTTAGAGTAAAATATCTTTCAACCAGATTTCACATAGGCTCAAATTCGTTTCCCGAAGACAACCAGCTTATAAGAAATGCAGATATGTACTTTTTAAAATGACTACGTAAGTATTATTTTGATTAAGTGTGGTGGAGATTAGTCCAGTGGTTTCTAAAACAATATTTGAAAGTTTTCCTACAAGGTCCAATAATAAATTTGATTGCGGTCAAGTTTCGTTCTAATTGATTTAGCGGTGTTTGAGGAGAAGGTGTAGTAATGAGTTTCGATATATTCTTCGCTTTTGCTCATCTTGAATAAGACGCTGTCACGACAGACATTAGTTTAATTGTTCCCAACCTAGGGCCCTGTGATCATGTTTTGTATCAATTGCCGCTTTGGCAAAAGCGAAGATCTTTGAAAGTGTTCGCATAAGGGGCGATGCTAAAATATTTTCCACGCTGGCGACCATCTTTGATTAGATGCGGACATGGCGGTCACTTTTTTGAAGGATACTACCAAAGAACTATTGTGACCAGGTTTGGATCTGAATGGTTCAGCAGTAAGTGAGAAGAAAATAATTGAACGAGCTTTTTCATAGAGAAATGTTAAACTTTGTTACCCGCCACCGTTTTAGAGGGAGCCAGTTTAAAAATATTGTAATCAAATTAAGTACCAGCTAGCCAATTATTCGGAGATGATGCTTGAAAATGTTCCTTGAGGGTATATTAATAAACCGCTGACGGTCATCAGTTTGATCGGACATGAACATGCTGGACACAAATTCTGAAGGTAAGAAACCTTCACCTTTACTTTATGTTGCACATGCATAAAAGCGAATGACTTCGATTATATTCTGCAACTTTTCGGACATTCATTTCTACAAGTTATATACTAAAACTTTATTTTCTCTTATATGTCAGAAAGTTCCAAAAAATAAAAAATGTATCAACAGAATAAATAAACAAACAACAAATGAAAACATAAAAATGTACCTTCATCCATTCTGTCCATTTCATAGCCGAGTCATTATACCAAATTTTGTTAAGCTTTCGTTGGACACAAGGATGTCCAATGACATCCATCAGTTCATTATCGTAAGCACACACCATGGGTGATACTGTAATTCCCCAAATTGTGTCTTCCGACATCATCAGATCCATGCATTCAAATTCATTTCCTTCCTCTTCATATAATGACGTCTGCATTTCTAGTACTCTGTCCTCAAATAATCTATGAAACAACAAACGTCAAGATTAGATTATTCTATTTTTCTATATCGAAATATCCCTATATGTTTGTACAACAAGTCCCGAATAGTAAATTCGTCTTGCCAATGTCTGTGCTTTTCTTCCTTTTCGGTTTCTCGATTTGTACTACATTTTTTGTACTATAACGCTGATCTTTTAGAGCTTGTAAATTTCGCTGCATTTCATGATGTACAAAGAACAATACTAGAAATTTATTTCCTTGTAATGGCAATAAAGATATTAATGAAAGTATGGCGAAATATTTTTATTAACTGTAATTTCATAGATTTCATGATAATCTTAAATATATCGTCTAAGAGAAGAGTAGACGTGGAAAAAATGACAACTGGTAACTCGAACCAACAAAGAGAATCAACCAAGAATAGGAATGGAATTAATTATATAATGAAACCAAAGTGAATTATAAGGACAAATTGATTAGACTTTTGATATATGCTTTTACGTTTCCGAGTCTTTGACAAGTGACTTCAGACCAGCTCACTTCCACTTAGCTCGGCCTGGTAAATGACAACGAAAAGAGTTTTGACAAGTGACTTCAGACCAGCTCACTTCCACTTAGCTCAGCCTGGTAAATGACAAACGAAAAGAGTTTAGCTGTACATATACAGCAGTGAGAAATCGTCTCATGTCTGATGGAAGGTATTTTCAAAAGCTAGCGTTGGTCTGTATAATCAAATGCGTTCATACCTCCCAAGGAAGAAATAAGAATATTTGGAGACCTTAAATGCTTCAAGAAATATGATTTAAATGTTCCGTGATTTAACTGTAAATATTAGTGAAACCAAAGCTTTTCATCATTCACATTTTCGAATGAGTTTACATTTAGTCATTTAAGAATAAGACTAGAAGGAAACATCTATTCATTTCAAAACCCGTTTGCCTTCCTTTACGATCAAATACTGAATTGTAACTACATGTATTATAAAATGAAAACAAGTGCTTTGCGAACCTGAAAAATAATGTTTGCATATACACGATGTCAGTTGTATGAGTAAATGTGCAAATATTGCTTATATTTGTTGTCACATGTACCATATAGTATATTTGAAACAATTATTATATTGCTTTGTCTGTTGATTTATCACTTCAAAAATATTAAGATAATATTACATACTTCGAGTGTTGCATTAGTTCGTCATGAAGCTTGCGGTCTTTTGCTGCCTCAACATTTGCTGCCATGTTTTTTAATATGCTGCTAGCCATAACTGCGGTAACTTAAAAAGAGTACATATTTGTTATAAAATTTATCACATATTGACAGAAAATAAAGCTATCCAATTTAAAAACAAATTATGTGATAAATTTATTATAGAAAAAAGTATAACTTGGAAATAACTGAAAAATTGTCACTGTTATGTGTCATTCGTGTACATCAATGTGGGAAGAGTGAGAAGCACAAAACCCCTAAATCATATTAATATGCCAACATCTCTTCATTATTACCCTTTAATAAAATCTCTCATGATAATGAAACCCACTATTGCTACTTCTTTGCTGGCGTTAATACTTACGGGTTCAACATTTAAGAGGCTCTTGACGACTGAATCGCTTACCTTTTATATGGCTACAATATAAACCATAAAATCGGCATTACCATGTTAATTACAACTCATTACTACCGATATCTCAAGTGAAAACCAAACCATACTGATTTATTGTCACCGAAGGTTTTTCCTGAGAGGGCAAGATATTAAATTCTGTGCCAAGCTGGCAGCAATCTTGAACTATTTGCCACCATGGCGGACATCATGTTTCAAACGACAACAAAAAACACTATTTCTTAATAGATTGGGTTCAAATTAGCAAAGCAATTTTAGAGAATTTGTTAAGAATCTTCCATACACCACAGCTGCTGGTAACAAACGATACTGATGGTTATATTATATGATATACTAGTAGAAGCCCGTCATTCATTGCTGAAAAAGTAATATGCTTTTAGACGTACCAATAATAATTTTTCAATGCCTTACACAAGTAAAGTCATACACCCGGTATCCTGAAAATGAACCGACAGGTACTGACAACATAAATTCAAGCAAATATTTATGTCGTATAAAAAATTTGGACATTTTCATCAATGAAGCGAGGAGTATTTGTCATCCGCACTTCTTAGTGCCCGAAAATTCAAATTCGACAAATGAGAATGTCACGAGGGTATAGGCACTGATTCAATAGATTCACAAGTGTCAAATATAAATATTTTTTTATTTAAAAGTTCCAATATTTACAAACTACATCTCAAACACATACATTTATTATCCATGTTTACAACCTGTTGAGATAAATTTTGATCACCGAATTTCACAGTTCGTAGAAACATAGTAAACATGTCTGTAACCTTAATAAGAACTTTTAACTGGTAATAAAAAATAGATAATAAATCTGCCAAATTCTGCATCTTTACAAGAACATCCAATTTAAAAGTGTTCCGCAACAATAGCAATGTCCACTTCGGTGCGAGTAAAGATAATTTCAATCCTCTGATAAAAAGCCAGATAATCCTTTGCCAACTCCTACAATTATTAGAAGTTAAAAACAAACGATGAAAATCAAATTTCTTTATACAGGATAACCATGAGACCTGAAAACATTTCACACTGTCCTCAAAATTAAATTCAAACACCAAGTTATAACCTCATCATTTAAGAGATATTTTGTCAGGCTACAGACGCCAAGCGCGATTTGACATGGCTTTAAGTTTAACTAAACAAAATTTCTAAATTATTTTTTCCTCTACACCAGGTATTATTCACTATTAAGTATTCACAAAGTAGAATTGCATCTTTGTAATCGAATATTCCTTTAAAGTAACAAAGGTGTTATCTGTTCTAATGACAAAAAGCATGGACATAAGTATCAAACAACATTTACTTGGCATACGCTTTAAATAAAAATTATATCTTCAATTCAATGATTTAAACATTTAAACACAAAAATATGAAGATATATGGTTTTGAACCTTACAAATATATCAAACTCTAAATATACATTTATGAGTTTTCCATGTTTTTGTTACTTTTCAGGTATTCACGCGCGTGTATAACTTTCCATTTGGTAGACACAGTTAACGCTGTCCTAAATTAGTTCTATGTGTAACGTCACCCGCTCTCTTAGGTTTTTGAAAATTCTTGAAATTAAAAAACAAACAAAAATTTCGTAATGTCCTCAAATTTTTTGGTTGAGGTTGCTATCTGTCACTAATTGAGCAGTCTGGTATGTAAATGATGAAGGACTTGCAAGAGAAAGTGGAATGAAATGTTTTATGTCGAGATGTTAGGTTGACGTTAAAAACATAGAATTGATTTAGGATGGCCTAACTTTTATTAAATGTGCTCTTCTTGTTGATTTATAACGACAAAATATCATAACAATTCCAATTTTCAAATGTCACACCTATTGATTATTCTTAGACAAACACTATTTTAACGTACGTAGTTGATTCCTACATTCCGCCCAGAAAAGTCCTGCAAGCTCTTTTTTATTTGCAAACAATGCCCATGCAAGCAAGTTATGAAAAAGTGACTCATCTGATTCCTGTGATTTATTTGAATCATCTACTTTAGCTGGTTCTCTTTGTCCATCAGATTTAGCTACTACTCCTCGTCCATCTGATGTTGCTGCTTCATCTGCTTTATCTGATTTAGCTGTTCCCTTTGATTTATCAGATTTTTCGTCTTTTACTGAAAATGAATGGGTGTATCGTTAAAGAAAGCTATTAAGTTATCGAGATAACAATGTCGTTTTGACCGACTATGGTAACAAACATTTTTCCAATTTTAACCAAAAGCTCAATTCGTGAAATCTCATGGAACTTATTCCACCGTTTGAAAAAAATTAATGTAAATTGTATGAACGTTATTGGTTGTTTTAATTTTGCAAAGTTCTTTTTATTCAGCAAGTCCCAAATTTGAATTAGTAATAAAGATCTCTTTTTAAATTTTTGCATCTACTATGTATAAAGGCCTCTTCCAGTTATTATGAACGGTAAATTTTAGCTTTTATCAGACAGCTATTTAAAAGAAACCTCAATGTCAGAGTACAGCCCTTTTTCTTGAAAATTCAATTTTATTCGAATCGGCACAGTACGTTACAGGGGATAAATGTTAGACAATATACCGTAGACTAATGATTGCTTCTGTATCTACATGTTCCAACCGCTATATGTTTGTTCTAGTTTATCATTTTAGTTATTCACAATCATCAATTTGGTTTTTATTTTGTCTTTTTGCGTTTTTGATATTTAAAAGTACAAGGCATTGTATATTTTTAGTTGTGGGACCACATTGCTTGACACGTGTCTAGTTCCAAGGTGATAATGTTTTTTCCATCATACCTCCGCAAATTTGGTCGTTTTCTTTCTTCGTTGATTAGGACCGACGGCTTCCTACTTTGTTTTATTGTTAGAATAATAATTTCAGTGTCTGTTGACTGCAACCCTCTGCAAATTTGTTTCCTTACTGGAAACGGCGCGAACATTTCATTTGTAACATATGTACATTAGGTAGTCGTATCCGCGTTGAAATTAAATTATTACGAAAATTAAGTATATTAATTTGGTCGGATGATACCGGTATGGTCAGGCCTTATTACATAATATTCACTGTTATATAAATCAATGCAAGGGTAAACTAATGACCGTTTACGTTATTTTTTTCAAAATTTAATATTCTTTCACAACTGTTTATTAAGAAGTTATTTATTTTTCATCATTTACTTAGTATCTTAAACATAAGGGAGGGACATAAGTTGTCAAAATGGCGATATGTAGTAACTGAATAAACAGTGGTTTGGTATATTTTATACAATCCTAGTCTTCTGAAGAGGCCGATACAGATGTATGAGTCTTAATAGACAAAAAAAATAATATTGACCGCTGCCGTAGGCATAGGTTAATATTGAAATTTTAGGTCATTAATCGACCGAAACAAAAGACCAGTAATTGCTTTATTACACAATAATCACAATATAGAAATTGGCAGGGTTTTCAACGCTTTTGTTGTTTTTTAAATAAAAACAAAATAAGCAGATTTAGGTAGCTGTCAAACACAGGGAACTGAATAAAACCAATGATAAAATCTACAAGCAAGAAAATAAGAAAATTACCTGGTCCTTGACATGTATCAAACTCGTTCCGCAACAGCATTCTTTTATTTTTATTTTTTTTTCAGGATAAAATAACTTGTGAAATTGTAATTAGAGTTGTAAATTTGTAAATATATCTGTGTTTAGTACTTAGACCGAAAAATCTATCTCTTATGGGCTTTTTTAATTTTTTTTAATGAAAAAGCTCACCAGAGACAAAGTTTTGGTCTGTTTAGTACAATGATCTCTGTACATCAAAATGCAGACATATACATTATTTGACTGCAACACTCCGTAATTTCACTTTACGCCTACAGCATATAATCACAAGAATGAGTAATTCCGTCATTTTAACCTTTTTAGCAGAAAGGAGAATAATTAAATGATGAAAAAACTAGAGGCCCAGAAACTGAGCCTGTATCGCTCACCTGACAAAATGCTGAATAGAAGGGTTTTCAATGTTCTTCAATGTGGCCATGTTTTTTGTTCAGATCGAAATGAATGAGCAATCTTTTTGAATGACCTTTCATACACCATTCTTGTGAAGTTTGATTGAATTGCAGAGTTAATGAAAATGATGTTTTTACCCATAGGGTTCAATGTTAAACATAAGGTCCAGCAATGAGGCCATCAGAGCTGAATGGGCAATCTTTGTAAAGGACCTTCTATACATCATTCCAGTATAGTTTGGTTGAATTTGCTTCAGTGGTGTCGGATGAGTTGATGAAAATGATGTTTTCCCACAGGGTCTTATGTTAAATATATGTTCAGTACTGGCGGTAATATTTTTTGTTTGATCGGAACTAAATGAGCAATCGTTGTAAAGGACCTTCCATACATCATTCCTCTGAAATTTGGTTGAATTTGCTTCGGTGGTTTCAGAGGAGTCGATGAAATGGCGTTTTTCCCATAGGGTCCTATGTAAAATATAATTTCTGCGCTGGCGGTCATGTTTTTTGTCGGATCGGTACAAAATGAACAATCTTTGTTGAAGACATTCCATACATCATTCCTGTTAAGTTTGGTTGAATTTGCCTCAGTGGCTTCAAAAGTTGATGAAAATGGCGTTTTTCCCTTAGGGTCCAATGTGAAATATAAGTTCTGCGCTGGCGGCCATGTTTTTTATCGGATTAGTACAAAATGAGCAATCTTTTTTAAGGATCTTCCATACATCATTCTTGTAAAGTTTTGTTGAATTTGCTTCAGTGGATTTGGCCGAGTTGATGAAAAAGATGTTTTCCGATAGGGTCCTATGTCAAATATAAGTTCCGCGCTAGTGGCCATGTTTTTGTCAGATCGGAACGAAGTGAGCAATCTTCGTAATAGACCTTCCATACGTCATTCTTGTAAAGTTTGGTTTGAATTTGCTTAAGTGGTTTCCAATGAGTTGATGAAAATGGCGCTTTTCCCATAGGGTCCTATGTTAAATATAGGTTCCGCGCTGGCGGCCAAGTTTTTTTTGTTTGATTGGAACGAAATGAGCAATCTTTGTTTAGGGCCTTCCATACATCATTCCTGTAAAGTTTGGTTGAAATTGCTTCAGTGGTTTCAGAGGATTTGATGAAAATGGCGTTTTTCCCATAGGGGCCAATGTTAAATATATGTTCTGCACTGGCGGCCATGCTCTTTGTCGGATCGGAACGAAATGAGCAATCTTTTGTAAGGACTTCCATACATCATTACTGTTAAGTTTGGTTGAATTTGCTTCAATGGTTTCAGAGGATTTGAAGGAAATGGTGTTTTTCCCATAGGGTCCTATGTTAAATATAATTTCTGCGCTTGTGGCCATGCTTTTTGTCGGATCAGAACGAAAAGAGCAATCTTTGATAAGGACTTTCAATTCATCTTTCCTGTAAAGTCTGGTTGAATTTGCTCCAGTGGTTTCAGAGGAGTTGATGGAAATGTGAAAAGTTAACAGACGGACGGGCGACGGACGACGGACGCCAAGTGATGAAAATAGCTCACACTGACCCTTTGGGTCAAGTGAGCTAAAACAATCAGTACATCCACCTTGCATCACTCAGTCCGGTTTCCTATGACAAATTAACAAGTTTCCGATACCAAGATGAAAAATGGAGAACTACTAAAATGCAATACCCCGATTGATAATCGCATGTTATTACTTTCGATTACCTTTCAGGTATTTTGTATTTAGCAGTCTACTTGCAAAATATTTCTTACGTCAGCAAAGGAAAACAGACGTCTGCTGCTATCCCAACGCCATTTTATTCATCCCTTCGCCGAATATATTTAAAATGCGGTATTTTTGATTTGATGAGAGTCCTGTGACTTCAGGATCTCTGACGTCATCTTTTAATATCAAGACTGATGGAATATCAGGTGACATAATTAAAACCAACAGAATTCTTTGAGTAAAATCATTATGCATAATGTTACTTATTACCACTCTGCTAATGGACTGTTAATCCCTGAGAGTATTCACCTACCCAGTATTCAGTACTTCGGTGCTTAACCGGAAACCGATTTTGTCTGGAAATTTTTAATAATATACAAGAAAATTTTCCTTAAAACAAAGGAATATTTCCCTCGTGAATAGCTCTGTCCCTACCTTTCCATTTAGATTTTCATTTGGGTGAATTGTGCTTCATTAGATTTTATAAATACCTGGTTTATAGTTTTCCAAATGTTTTGATTTGATCTAAACTGAAGGGAAATAAGCAATCTCCGAAACAGAGGTGCATAGCTCTTCCTACGTCAGATTATCACCTCTGCCACACCTTGTCCTCCATATTGGATTTACCATGCCCCTTTCACAGTGACGTCGTATACATCCTGACGTATTTCACACTGTGACGTCATGAAAATCGGTCATTTTGAGAGGAATCTCTCCTTCCGGTGTGGCAGAGGTGATAATCTGACGTAGGAAGAGCTATGCACCTCTGTTTCGGAGATTGGGAAATAAGATGTCAAAATGACCACACGCAGAACTGAATTTATAGTGGCTTCCACATTTTGTTACTCAGGGTTATTATATGAATAAAAGATATGTGTATTTTTTACTTACGACCTCGCATTACTGAACGGATCGTATTTGAAAGAAAAATGGTTCAAAACTTCCAAAATGGTCTGGCTATTTATTTCAAATGTTAACTGTTCTACTTTAGAAAAGGCCCACTAGAAAAAGTTTTGGGGCACGAGAACGAGTTGTCTCTTCTTGCTTAACTATACATCTTATAGCATGCTTGAAAACAAAAACAAAACTTTTAACAAAACTTTTTCAGGTAACATAATTGTAAAAAAGCGAGAACCTTTTAATATGGTTACTGTGGGTATTTAGGGTAGGGGGGGGGGTGTTTCTCCCCAGTTCGATCCATTTGGGATTACGTAATATTGCTAAAAATAAGAATGACCATGTTTAAAATAGAAAATGACCATTTCGGATGAAGTTATAATATAAAAAAAGAGAAATGCCCCCTTCCAATATTGTATATGATAAATACGTGATGATGCATCACTCTTTCCATGTCGCATGAGGTTATCAATAAGAATAAACTGATGTACCCCTTCCATATGATGTCACAGTTGTACTTAGATGTTACAAACTGCAGTGAAATTATCCAAATTAGAATTGCTCTCAGTGCTGTAGCGATATCGACTTATAAAAAAAATTAGTTTTCCGTATACTTGTCACCTGATGAATAAAATATTCTGAACTTGTATTAGTGACCATTTCTGATGACGTTATAATGTTAAAATAGAAATGACCCAATTCTACATTGTATATAATGTATCTCATCCACATGCCATGCGGTTATCGATAAAACATTAATTTATGTACCCCATCAAATATGATGTCACAGGTCTACGTGGCGGTCACCACAAAGCAGTGAAATTTTCTTTTATCGCTGAATCGATTTTAATGTTTCATATCGACATTTAGTTCTTCGTATACCTGTCACCTGTCAAAGATCAATAATGAATAAAATGTTTTCATATAAAATGAACTGTTATTAGATAGACCAGTTCGCTACCGCATCTGATGTGTGAAAAATTATTGGTCATTTCTATTAGGAAGACAATGCGAAGTGCGAACGTGATTTCTTCTAACGTGGCATTATTTTCCACCCTCTCATCCCATTTCCTTTTTCTCGGATTCCAAAATAACAACAACAATAAAAGTAATAATAATGATAATGATAATAATAGATAAATACAGAAATCTTAAGCTTTTAAACCAGAATATAACAAAAAATCTGAAGTGTTTTTGATAAGTCGATATCGCTGCAGCACTGAGAGCAATTTAAATTTGGATGATTTCACTGCTATGCTGTACGCTCCAAGTAGAACTGTGATATCATATGGAAGGAGTACATCAGTTTATTTTTATTGATAACCTTATGCCATGTGGAAAGAAAGACGAATCGTCACTTGTTTATTATACGCGGAAGGGGTCATTCCTATTTTTAATATTATAACGTGTTCCCGATGTTGCCATTTTATCACGGTTCGGTATATTATGTGATGGCAAGCGAAACATTGTTCCGTTTACCTAGAATGATTATAAAACACACTGAAATTTACCTATCTCGAAAAAGAATAAAATTTTGTCAGCATCTTTTGGGAAACTTACTCATTTGGTCCAAATACTAGTAGTGTCTCGCCCGTTATAGGCTATTTGAGTATATACTTAAACGATCCGGCCATACGCCTAAGGTCCGACCATATGAGTAAATGTATATTAATACAGTCATGCCCATACGAGTACGGTCGCAATGCCCATATTGCCCGGAACATATACTCCACGCCACTTAATAGAATTCCGCTTAGATATGAAAACTAAAACAAATAGTGACTACAGTTACTACGAGAGTTAACAAAAAATGTTGTTTTGGAAAAATAGGTGTTCTTTTAGATACTTTCTTTCTACTGAAAGAGGACATAAAATCACATTCATTGAAATCGACTTCACTTTCAATTTTCTTTTTAGAAAAATTCCAACTTCAAAATGTAATGACGAGTAAAGTGTAAACAAAAATAAAAAGATATATTTTATATAAAGTTTGTTACTTACATTTTCGATAATTAAGTAGTTTTTGACAAAGAATTTGTGCTGCCGAAAAAGACGATTTTTTCTCTGCACAGAGAGACCCGATACATGGCGCTACCGCATTACATAAAAATGAACTTGTGCAACACTGGCTGTCATCGTCTTGACTTTCGTGCTTGTTGCTCGTGTTCCAAATCTGTGTAGCTGATTCTTTGCACACTCTCTGAAACATGTACACAAACGGTGTGGTTAGAAAAAATTCAATGGAAGATACCCCCATAAAAATAAACCAGAAGCAAAAAGACTTAGTAAGAAACATTCAAGGTTATTAATTGACATATATATAATCAACTTGTTCATAAAAGCATATCATGCGAGTACCAATCTTCCTAAACGTTCAGTGTAAGTACAAATCAGTTATTCTTCCTAAATATTCAAAATTTCATCAATTATTAGACCTTAATAACTCCATTATGAATGTATAAGAAAATATGAAATTGTTCTATATTTTGCAATAATCCTAAAGCATTTGACTGAGTTTACCAATGGGGCTAATAACCTAAACTTAAAAAAAGTGTAGAATCAAAGGAAATTTACACTATCTAAGAAACAGGAAGCAACTACTTGAAAGACGCAAAGTCTGTTTGTCATCTCTATCAATTATATATGCTTGTGTTCTTAAGGTACATATGCTTCAATCTTTATTATTTTTTATCTACATAGTAAACTAACTATAACTAGCGAATCTTTCATTCCACCTGCAGTAAGAGAAGGGACTAAACTTAACTTTATTCAAATTTAAAAACGAGCTAAAATTTAAGGGTAAAATAATATTTCGCACGGAAACTTGGGTAGCTAGTAATGCATGAACCAAAATGCCTAATTAGATGTTTCCGTGTGTCTTAAACTTGTTAAAAGAAACTTTTTTTCTGATAACAATTTGATGAATAATTAAATATAATAAAATTAATCATCAGAACAATTTGAGTGAATAAAGGAATTGCTTTTCTGCTGAAATATAATAAAATTAATCATTTTATGACAGTAAAAACTAGAGGTTCAGACACTGAGCCTGAATCGCTTTCCTGACAAAAATGCTTTACTACAGCAGGTGATGAAAGTAATGTTTATCCCAAAGGGTCCTATGTTTAAATATGTTCGGTGCTAGCGGTCTTGTTTATTATCAGATCAAAACAAAATAAACAATCTTAATAAAGGAGCTTCGAAAATCATTCCTGTAGAGTTTGGTTGAATTTGCTTCAGTGGTTTCAGAGGAGTTGATGCAAATGGCATTCTTCCCATAGGGTCTAATGTTAAACTATGTTCCGTGCTGGCGGCCTTTTTTTTCAGATCGGAACTTAATGGGCAATCTTTGTAAATTACCTTTATTACATCATTCCTGTAAAGTTTAGTTAAATTTGCTTTAGAGGAAAAGATGAAAATGTTATTTTTCCCATTGGGTTCAATTTATAAAACTTAATTTCCATGCTGGCATGCATGTTTTTTGTAAGGGCGGTATGAAATAAGCAATCTTTGTAAAAGACCTCCCAAACATCATTCCTGTAAAGTTTCGTTGAATTTGCAACAGTAGTTTCAGAAGGTGAAAATGTGATTTTCCGATAGGTTCCAACGTTTCCTTTGTTCCGTGCTGGCGGCCATGTTTTTTTTATTGGATCAGAACGAAATGAGCAATCTTTGTAAGGAACCTTCAGTGGATCATTCCTGTAAAGTTTGGTTGAATGTGCTTCATTGACTTCAGAGGAGAAGCTGAAAATGTGATTTTTCCCATAGGGTCCAATATTAAGCTATGTTCCGTGCTGGCGGCCATGTTTTTTATCAGTTCTGAATAGAATGAACAATCTTTGTAAATGACCTTTATTACATCTTTCTTGTAAAGTTTGGCTGAATTTGTTTCAGCATATGAGATATGAGATTTTCCCATATGGTCCAGTGTTAAACTCTGGTCCGAGCTAGCGGCCATGTTTTTTTTTTATCGGAACGGAATAAAATGAGTAATCTTTGTAAAGGACCTTTTCTGCATCATTCCTGTAAAGTTCGGTTGAATTTGCTTAGCGGTTTCAGAGGAGAAAATGAAAATGTTATTTTTCCCATTGAGTCCAATTTATAAAACTTAATTTCTATGCTGGCATGCATGTTTTTTGTAAGGGCGGTATGAAATGAGCAATCTTTGTAAAAGACAAACATCATTCCTGTAAAGTTTCGTTGAATTTGCAACAGTAGTTTCAGAAGGTGAAAATGTGATTTTCCGATAGGTTCCAATGTTACACTATGTTCAATGCTGGCGGCCATGTTTTTTATCGAATCAGAACGAAATGAGCAATCTTTGAAAAGGACCTTCAGCGGATCATTCCTGTAAAGTTTGGTTGAATGTGCTTCATTGATTTCAGAGAAGAAGATGAAAATGTGATTTTCCCATAGGGTCCAATATTAAACTATGTTCCGTGCTGGCGGCCATGTTTTTTATCAGGTCTGAAAGGAATGAACAATCTTTGTAAATGACCTTTATTACATCTTTCTTGTAAAATTTGGCTGAATTTGTTTCAGCATATGAGATTTTCCCCATATGGTCCAGTGTTAAACTCTGGTCCGAGCTAGCGGCCATGTTTTTTTTTTATCGGAACGGAATAAAATGAGCAATCTTTGTAAAGGACCTTTTCTGCATCATTCCTGTAAAGTTTGGTTGAATTTGCTTAGCGGTTTCAGAGGAGAAAATGAAAATGTGATTTTTTCCCATAGGGTCCTATATTGAACCTAAGTTCTGCACTGGCGCCAATGCTTTTTATCGGATCGGAAAGAAATGAGCAATCTTTGAAAAGGACCTTCCATACATCATTCCTTTAAAGTTTGGTTGAATTTGTTTCATTGACTATACCGATTTTGACCTTTCCTGGATTTATTCACTTACAGTTTGACGGATGCTGTTAACAGAGCAAGACATGCTTACCCTTCCGGAGCATCTGATGTCACTCTCAGTTTCATTGAAGTTCACACTGTGAATGCCTTAATTTTGAATGTTGTGTTTTTTTTTATTTATGTGCCTTGTAGCTATCTTATGTCATTGTTTTTCGTGTTCTCGCTTTTGTCATGTCTTTGGACTTTGTTCTTTCGGTATTCTACTGCCGTTGTTTCAGCGGTTTCTGGGGATAAGATGAAAATGTGATTTTCCCAAAGGGTCAAAAGTTAAAATATGTTCCGTGCTGGCGCCCATGCTTTTTATAGGATCGGAACAAAATGAGCAATTTTTGTAAAGGACCTTTAGTACATCATTGCATTTAAGTTTGGTTGAATTTGCTTCAGCGGTTTCTACGGAGAACATGAACATGTGATTTTTCCAATAGGGTCTAATGTTTAACTATGGTCCGTGCTGGCGGTTATGTTTTTTGTTTATCGGAACGGAACAAAATAAGTAATCTTCGTAAAGAACCTTATGTGCATTATTCCTGTAAAGTTTGGTTGAATTTGCTTCAGCGGTTAAAGAGGAGAAAATTATAATGTGATTTTTCCCGTAGGGTCCTATGTTAAACCTAAGTTCTGCACTGGCGGCCATGTTTTTTTTATCGGATCGGAATGAAATGAGCAATCTTTGTAAAGGAGCTTCCATACATCATTCCTGTAAAGTTTGGTCGCATTTGTTTCAGGTTTTCTGGGGAGAAGATGAAAATGTGAAAAGTTTAACGGACGGACGACGGACTGACGGACGACGGACTACGGACGAACGGACGACAGACGCCAAGTGATGGCAATAGCTCACGCTGACCTTTTGGGTCAGGTGAGGTAAAAGTACTATAATTATAAATTACTGGGTGCGCACAATTTACAACATCATCGGCTCAAGAGCTAACATTGTGAGGAAGCCTACAAGTAGAAATCTATTATATGGTAAGGCGAAGCATACATTATATAATCGCTACCATAAACTTCATTGACATTTAATGTAATTTATCAAAACTTTTATTAAGCCTATAATTTTATTCTGCATGGAATGTGTGAAAGTAAACTCGCAGGTAACTAAAGGTTGTTTTAGTTCTCTATGAATGAACAAAAATAAAAATATAGTTATTTTAATTTAAAAAGAAGAATCCAGATTTTCACACGACCCTGTACTGCTCACCTATTTAATAAGGTTTTGCCCATGGTCCAATATAAGATCTGGGGTTTCCGCCATATTATTTTAATGATTGGTAATACAACGAAACATCTGGTAGACTACCTTCATGTAACAATGTGTAGTTAAATGACGTAAAATAAAGTTGTAAATAATAAAAAATTCACAAAATTAGAAATAAATTCCAATGTTTAACTAAGATCGGCGTCGCTGGCCGTTTTCGATTTATTGATCGGTACTATGGTAGATGGTCATCATGTTGCACTGTCTTGTTATTATCAAGGTACAGTAAGCGAGAACCGAACTGATAATCCAAAACAAATAATCCAAGGACAATGGCAACATCGGAAAGAACAAAGAAACAGAGACACAACATGAGTATGACACCGAAAAGAAAAATAAAGACATATACTTAAAAAGATGAACAACACTCGATATATATGACACAGTTTTCAAAAATTGTCAATTTTAAATATTTTTCCATAGGCTCCAATTTTTAACTAAGATCTACGGTTGCGGCTATCTCGAATTTATGAAGGGTACTTAAATCTTAATTTTATTTACTTACTATCATTTTACCATAAAAATATATTTAAAATACATTTAAAAATATTTACCATATAATTAATATCAACTTGAAAGGATTTCAATAATGACACATTTAGGAGATTTTAACAGATCGGCGAAGAAATTTTCGAGTTACAAGAAATTAACTCCTTCATAGACTTTGTGCGTGGGAAACAAATCAAATGAGAAAAAAAAATATCAATAATATATATGCATGTTTCATCTAAAAGCCTACCTATTTTAGTTAAAGGCATTACGTTTTTAAGATTGATAGTAGGTCCCTATTATACAAAATTTAAATGTAAATCAAGATAAAAAATGTATAACTCTATCAGGATGCAGATACGGAAATCTCGCAAACGAACTCCAAAATCAGATGTCAGCGCCAGAAACAAGCTCTATACATTCAGTTAACCCTTCTGCTAATTTAAGTTTCATTTATTGCAAGCAATTTCAAATTTTGCCGCCTTCTTGCCCTTTTCCGTGACAACGGTCGCAATTTTGAAGTTTTGGAGACCAGAAGTCAATTACCATATGTAAGGTAACCTTTTTGTAAAGATTCATTTAATTCTGAGAATTTCCCCGTCTTGTTTTTTATATTTTCATGGCAATCGTTTCCATTTTTAACATTCCAAGACCTGCACCTTATAAGACTTCTTCCTATCAAGAATGGTCAAGATCCCTCTTTTAGTCTCCAAGATAATGTTCGGAAAATTTTTGGTGGAAAGAGAAGGAGAATAAAACGAAAAATAATAAGAATTAAGTAAAAACAAGAAGTTTCGGATACGTAATAACTCATATTGTATTCTGCCATGTTTTGTTGTCGTTTATGCTTTTAAACATTTTGAATATAAAAAAGGTATCACGACATGGAAAATAAATATAGCAATAGTTTTAATGAAAAACAATGCAATGTTAGAATATCGTTCCTATGACGTCAATTAACTTTAAATATCACATGAAAAGTATTATTATTTTATTTCTATTTTTGACAAGAACAAAATTCCACGTAAATGCTCAAGCCAAACAAATCATGAAAATGTTATTAAAATTACCATGAAACACTAACTGATACTTTTTACAACACGCTCATTTACTTCCTTCTAGTGATTATTTACATTTCGAAACTTGTAGTATCTTAATTTGGGAAAGTCTTTCTTAAAACTAACGATTACCTCCCTCGTGAATGCTCTGTTCTTAGCTGATTTTGGCCTTTCATTTACATAGTTTTGTTATTTATTCTGTGTTTGGTTCACAAATTTTCGGATGTTAGGTGGTCTTCCAAGTATTTTGATTTGATCTGCGCTGAAGAAACACAAAATGCAGAAATTGCCATATGCAGAAATTCAATTTACAGCAACTTCAGTATTTATTTTCGGTTTTAATTTGATAAAAGCCTGTACGTCAGGTTCATCAAATCCAACACAGAAAAACTGACAGCACAATCAAAATTTCCATCAATATCCAGCTTCTGATTAAACTTCAATTTCGAGCGTAGCGTGACCCCAGACGATTTTATGGAGTTTCAATGAATATTCTGTGTGATTTTGTAGGTTAAAAAAGTCATGTAAAACTAGATTATAATATAAATTTTTTAAGTACTATTTATGCCCATTTCTCAAATCGTTGTCTTCGTCATATGCAAAACAATTAACTTGATACTCACGATGTGAATGGCATGAATGTTGCGACAGTCCGTCCCATCACATTCGCTGCAAATAAGGGTCTTATGAAAAAAAAAGAAAGCCACATTTTTATATTTCAAATATAACCAGGTACACAAAAAGATACGTTGTAAATTAATAAATAATAAGCAAATGCGAATGAGTATCATTAAAAAATTACAAATTATTCTTTAAATGGCAGAGGTCAGACTTTTACTGCCTCATTCGATTCATCTTATCGTTAGTAAAAGAATTTGTTTTGGAGATCTCCATGTTTATTTTTAGAATTTCGGCTTAAAGAACCACTTCTTGTTTTTTTTCGGATTTCATCATTCTTTCTTCAGTGGCAATGAGAAAATGTGTGGCTACAAGAATTGTGATTTCATTGGTTTTCACACTGCATGATTATTCTCCATACTAAGGTAGCCCCCAGAGGACTTCAATATATAACAAATAATTCTTTTTAACACTAGTAATGAGAATGTGAATACAGCTTAGATTTGGTAAAACAAAATATTCAAATCAAAACAAAGGAAAACAGAAAAGAAAATAATTAATAAACAGTACACAAAAACACAGCATAAAGAAAAAAAATACATATGAATATAAATAAAAAAGTCAGTTATCAATAAAAAGGGAAATAACAGTTCGTTTTGCTTTATTCTTAAAGTTTCTTGTTTTTGTAGTATTTCTAATAGATATCACTCTAAATGTTGTATTACAGGCCAAATGTATAATAACAATTTAAGGAAGATTATAATTGAAATTTTGTTCAATATATAAAATGTACTCACCTCTTCATACAAATTATTTTCGTGCTTCGGATTGAAATTGATGCCACTCTGTAAAATTGCTGAAGCATAATCAACCCTGTCTGCGATAAGAGCCTCCAACAACAAAAGCTTTAAATCCTAGATCAAAAAAATATAATACTCTGTTAGCATTTAGGCTGATATGACCCTGATTTTTGAACCTCAAGAAAATTTTCGAGCTCATCTGTTGTTATCCATTCATATACAGTGAAATTAATTTGGCCTATTCACGTACATTTGTATACTTTTCTTAATTTTTCAAAAAAAGTATCATGAAAAATTTCAAAAAGTCTTATTTTTTTTCAATGTTTATTATACAGAAATAGTATCAGTGTTAAAGTAATAAATAGTCAAGAGCTTTTCAAGTTCCCGCAAAAATCACATCGCTTATATATGCACATCAAAATTTTATTCATTTGGCTCTCGGTTTTTTTTATTGAAGGAGATCGAGTGTCTGAAAATTTGTTATTAGAATGAAAAGTCTTGCCTTCTGTTTTGTAAATGGTGAATAAAAGGATATGGAGTAAATGCATATGAGACAAAGTCTCTACAAATACATGGTAAAAACAAGCAAAGGACCAACGCTTTTATTTTTGTTCTTCATCTTGAAGTTACCATGAGGCCTTCAACAATGAGCTTTGCTCATACCTCATAGTAAGTTCAAGACGGCCCCTAGCACCGGTTTAAGCGGAATTCTTTGCTAATTGTCGAGCAACGCTACATCCATGTCTTCATTGGTCATGGGTGCGGGATTGTCAACAAACATCAATTAAACTGGCAAAGTGCTCTTACAATCACTGTCATCCTTTGCCCGACAATAGCACAAATGTCTTAAGATAGTCGACGATTACAACATATAGACAAACACAGGGCACTCATCAAGTCGAATGTAAGAAAACTTGTCGTTATAAAGTAGTGAGATGTGGGCACTTAAAACAGGTGGTCAGGATAACATTTCGAAATTACAAAAATAAATCCCAAAATTTGAAAGTATGAATAGTATATCCATATGAGAAATTCTCTCACGCACAAGTACACCATAACTGAAACATATAGAGAGCATACATTTCTCGCACGGGGAATCTTTTTACAGACTCCACACTGCAGGAGAGACAAACTTCAGTCGTAAATGGTGAATAAAAGGATATGGAGTAAATGCTCTTAAAGCTTTTCTGAAGAAACAACATAAGCCAAAATTTTTGAAAATCAATATATGAATATATGAGCTATAATACGCCAAAATTAAGGCGAAAAACGGTTCTCTTTAGAGTTTTCTTTTATCTTCTGTTTATATGCCTCAAAATATATGAAAATATAATTGGAAGTGAATAAAGTTTTGTACATCGTCTATTTTGTACATACTCAAGTAATCTATGACCACTTTAATATAATCCATGTGCAAAAATATTTAACCCTGTTTGAATGGATAAAACCCAGAATATCGAATGATTCGGAGAACTGAAGCTCATACTCCCTAAAATAAGCTTATTTTTTGTTTTATCTTTTTCAGTATCTATTTTTTTTTTCATCTAATTATTTCAATTGTCGGGTATATATCTCCTTAAAATAAATATTTGTTCATTTGAGAATCCAAAAAAAATATTGCAAAAAAGTAAGACAAACACAATGTAAGATCAAATCTCACAAAGTCTTACATATTTGGATACTGGTATGCCGATAAATGTGAGTTGTATTATTGTATTTGTAATGACGGCTCCGGTGTTCAAAAATGGGTTCTAAACTTTGCACGAATTTTTTTTTTAGAAAACGGCGTTCCCCTTACCGATTGCTCCAATTTAAAACATTTCTGCTATCAGAAGATGAAGGTAGACTTACAAACTTAGACACACGCCAAAATACAGTAAAATCTGGTCTAACGGTCAATTTTTCATAATGTCAATCCTTCAATAACGATCACAAAATTTGCCTCCCTTACGATTTTTCTATACAAGCATAGTCTTTATAACTGCCACCTCCCCAGCACAATAACAGGTCAGTAAAAATCAAGTCATAGTGGTTATGTTTTCTTGGTATATCATTCATCTCGCTTCTTTGTTTACATCGGAAGATCATACTTACCATTTTAGCAGTCAGCTGTTTAATGTTTTCCATTGCTTAATATCAAGCATATAATTATTCTGACACCTGTGCTTATAAAGAATTGAATCATTCTGAAACCAGTGCTAGGAGCAAATTTGGATAGCTATTAAGTGCATCAGAAAACTAATATATAAAGAATAATGCTTTAATGAAATGTCCATTTTTAATGTGTCATGACTATTTAAAAAATACATCAATTCAATCTGAGTTGTTTGCTTAACAATTTAAGTATTGCTTTTTTCTCATGCACATTTACCCAATGCAATGTTAGACAACCGAATAATGTATGTTACTAGTACACACCAAAGTATGTAGTAGAATGTTTATACAAGTGCAATACTATTTATTCAAATAAACAAAAAAGTCAAAATATAATCAGTATGTTGCTTTCCTTTTTTTCTTTTCTGTTTTGCCTTTGCATCTTTGTGTTTCCGATGTTGCCACTGTCTTTGAATTAATTTCTTTTAAACTGACGGTTCGGTCCTCATTTACTTTGCAACAATTAAAATTTATCTGCTCATTTCATATTAAAATGCATCCATTTTAAATAAATTCCAGACATTTCATATTTTGTATTGTAAAAAAAGCTTTACGTGTTTAAAACGCTTTCAAGATTTATATACAATCACTAATTTAATCGTCACAATTTATTATATCCCTTGACTGACATATAGCATTTTTATCTTTTTTTGTTCACAAAATACCGAAGTTACTGTCACTTTAGGTTCTGCATATGCGCATTTCGACAACTTATTTCTCTGCAGTGCAGATTAAATGAAAAATATTGTGACGTTCATGAACCGAAATATGCGTAATAGCTGATAGAGAACAAATTACCATTAGGACCTAAATAGAAAAGCCAAAAACTCAGCAAACGGCAGAGCTTAATCATCAATAAACAAACTATTACTCCTACGATTAGTAAATTACTGTAAGCCGAGAAAAAGATTGTAGGTAAAAGCGACATATATAAGTATCAACAAACAGGAAGTCGCAAGCACGGCGAACATGAATATAATTAACATGCAATCAAGCTTTAGGCCACATAGGGAAATATACAAACTCTAACATATGTGATGGACAAAAGGGTGGGCACAGCAAAGCGGGATTTATAAAAAGAAATAACATACACATTTTTATGTCCGATATAAATCTTAAAAAATGTAAAAAAAAAAAAGTTAAAAATATGAAATACTTACTGTTTCTGCTTTACTTTTGCCTTTATCTCTTATTTTTTCTTGTATATACTGGTATGCCATATAAAAGTACAAAGATAGCGAGCCAGGTGTCAAAGTTACTTGGAAATTTTCCATTATGCTGTCAATATCGCCTACAATTTATCATATATTATTCATAGTTTATGTAATTCAATTACACACCGAATAAACAACAAAACAAACTCAGTTTAAATAAGTGCTGATTCATCTAACATCATATTAAAGCATCAACAACAACATTTGTTATACCTTATTCTAATATGGCTTCCTGTATTAGCTTTGTAAATAGAGTCATGTTATAATACCAATAAAACACTCTTAGCACATGCGCAAAAGATGCATAGTTTCTGTTGTATATTTTGAATCTATTTTTCATTTCAACTGTCAAAATCTACCATCCACCAACAAATTTTTAATTAAATTTGTTTCCGAAATTCATTATGGATTTTTTTTTCTACTTGAAAAGGCAAACTTTAATTTTCCTACTTGTGACGTCACAAATAAAATCGTAATGTCCGGTTCGTCAGCAGCGTCGGTTGGAAAGTTTGAATGGAGATTAAAAGGACTTGAGACATTTTCTACAGTTAAAATAGCAATTAAATCAAACAAAAGTAAGTTTTTATTGTATTTGTGGAAAGTGTTTTGTCAGCGAGTTTGTTTATCAAAATCAAAATGTTACGGAACCATTAGATAGTCGCTGCTCGCTTCGGGTATAAAATGGGTGAAATTTCCATATTAGAATCGAAATAAATCATACCCGCCAAATACTATATTGTCATTATAACATGGGCTTTCGTTGTTTTTGCATATTTTACCCCTCGCTAACGCTCGGGATAAAATACTTGCAAAAACAACTCAAGCCCATGTTATAATGACAATATAGTATGGCGGCCATGTTTTATTTCTTAATAATATTTTCCTTATATAAATGCATTGGGGAAAAATATCGACAATTTGTCTGTTTTATTTCTCAAACCAAAAAGCGATCTGTTGACCAGTCAACAGTTTTCAGTATGATGACCGACACCGATCTGTTGACCACCTGCCTTATTTTGATTGGTTCAAAAATATCACGCCAATATCACATGATCTCCTGTCGTCTGCATAACCAAATTGGCGACGTGAATTGTATTCAGATGAAATGGAGCGTATTCATTGAACATGATAAGGTATAACAAAACAGTTATAGACTGTGTCCTCAAACAACAGCTGTTTTGTTTGACCCGAGGACTGAACTGTTGCACGAAGCCGAAGGCTGGGAACAACGCTTCTTTGCTTAAGCATATTTTAATGCTGTAGACATGTGTATTCTTCTTTGAATGTCATCCGTGAGTGTTGAAAAAACAATATACAGTTATTGACTGGGTCTGTTGGACCCAGTCAATAACTGTATATTGTTTTTCGGACCCAGTCAATAACTGTATATTGTTTTTTCAACACTCACGGATGACATTCAAAGAAGAATACACATGTCTACAGCATTAAAATATGCTTAAGCAAAGAAGCATTGTTAAACTACTTCTAGATACTTCAAAATATTTTCACCGCTAAGGTGTCTACAGGGTATTTATTTCCAATAAAAGACCTGATATGAATTCAAGACACTCTAATTCTTTTAAGTGCCTTGGACTATTCCATCTCTCCTTTGTCTTTCCTTTGATTCTCTCGATTTCGAAGCACTTTAACTGATAATTTACCACAATTTATTTACTTAGCCCGAATGATTTACCTCGAATCAATTACATCTACCTCATTATTTTTTATACATATTCATTCATATGTCGGATGCTTAACTTAGGCTTCTGTCATTTTTATATAAATATTAGATGAAGTTTAACTTTTAAGGAAAAATTAACGGTCCAAGGATCGAACCTACGGTAGCTTTCTGTAATAGCAAGGTGATCAAACGACTTTGATATAACCTCACGGCTAGATTAGTAGTTAATAGATGTTAGGAAATATATATTATTAGTGATATTAGATCGACAACTAGGGTTATTTTTCAAATGCAATCTAATCGGTATTTGTAAAGTAGAAATAAACGAATATCGGACACAAAATCATAAAAAAACTTTTTCGTATATAGAAAACAAAATTCATTTATTAACTAATTGATGTACCTAGCCTAAATAAACTAATAAATAAACATGAGAAGGAGATTATATTTTCATGGCGGGGTGTCAGTATTTATTTTTAGACATAAACATTCGTGTATTTCTCGTATTTGAAAGGTCTTTAAGGCAGTTAAAGTATGTTTCAGAGTAATTTATTAAATAAAATTGCTTCGTAAGAAAAGGGATGGTTAAGATTATTACATATAGAATTTTGTAAATATCTTTGTGCTGAAACATTATTGTTTTATGCTTTAAGACATGAAATAAAATTTGAGGGTCACCGTTCTTTCAGCGCAAGAATCTAAATCGAAAATTTATTACATAATTATAATTGGATTTTACATAGAAATATTTGGAAGATGACTTTGTGAGGGGATAATTTTATAAAAAAATTTACAGACTTTGATCATACTTTGCATGTTTTTTTATATCAATCTATTGTAAATACATATATAAAAATAACATTAGGGGTCAGAGCTGAAATTAGATTTATAAAATGTCGAACGTAATTTCATAAAATTATTTTTCCTTGCGTAATTTCTGTTTTCATTAAATTTTAGGAACAGGTTTACTGCTTGTGTGTCTTTTTTATTGAAAATATTGTAAAAGATAAAAAGAAAAACAATTTGAAAAATTTAGGAACGTTCTTTATATTTTGTAATTATTTTGTTAACTTTCTAAGACATGAACCTAAATGAACAAATACTAGACAAAGACGGCTTAATAATTCAACAGAAACAAAAGGAACTCAAATGGACCTTATTTTGGTAGTTAGCTAACCTACCACAACAGATGAATCTACATGCAGGGTTGAATGAGCCTACAATTGTCAGGTACTGAGATATGAACTCGAATGTAAACCTGAATGTAAGTAAATCATGCGGAAAATATAGGTCGAAATAATTTTGCCTGGATGCTGACCTATCATCAAAGATGCATTCATATGCAAGGTAAGATGATTCCATCATGTACAATTACTGAAATATAAACTTGGACCTAAAATTGAATGAATAGCAATCAAGCCGAAAATATATGACAAAAAGACAAAATTTTGTTGGAAAATGTGAGATAATCCAAGACACATCAGTATGCAAAGTTTCATGACCCTACCCTTCATTGTTGCCAAGAGTTATACCTAAATGCAGACCAAGACGTAGCTGCCAAGATTTATACCTCAATGCAGACTGATACATGGATTTTCATCAAAATTGCACGGCTATGTAGATACATGTATTGACATGGCAGATATTTTATCAATTTACTCCAACCTCTATCATTTATAGTTTCGAATGACGAAAAACGTAAATATTGTAAAATTTTCGTGATTAAAGGTCAATAATTAAGGTCTTTCACCACATGTGAAAGACCTTACTGTATTTCTTCTGATTATTATTATTATTATTATTAAGGTCTTTCCCTTTCAGGGGAAAGACCTTATAGTAATTCTTCTGATTATTATTATTTTTCTTGTTCATCCGTAAGGTCTCTGTACGGAAAACCTTTTGACGTATCATTACGAAACTTCGCGTACTAACTGGAAGTTGAAAATTCTCCTTCGAATTTAGGGTACGGACAAAATCTATTTTTAGTAACAGAGTTATCTCCCCAACTGCGGTTTTTCTTGTTATCAGGTAAACGCAGAAACCGTAACCGATATCAAAATTCTGAATGGGGGAAAATGTTTCATTCATCCTCAGAATGATTTATCATGCAAAAAAATTTTTTGGGGTCGCGACCCCGGTTACGCGTTTTTGACCCCTAATTTTGTCGATTTCTCAAAGTTATCGGAATTTGATGAAATTTAGTATCCAGGTTGCTTTAATGACCCTGATTACAAATCTGGGGTAAAAAAAAATTTTCGTCCGCCATTTTCAAAATGGCCGCCATTTGAAATTTTGTTATCGCGATATCTCGGAAACGATAAGAAATTTCTGAAAACATTATATTGCAAAAATGTTCCTCTCATTGAGATCTATATTTTGTTTAATTTAACAAAAACTCTCCGATGAACCGTTTTTGAGTAATAGCCCTTGACGCATTTCAGTAAATTGTTTTTTTGCGAATAACTTTTAAACGCTTACAGATAATATAGTAAACATATATGTTTAAAGTAATCAGCATGAAAAGATCTTCAATTTTAGTACCAGGTTGAAGGTCATCGGTGACCTTTGACCTTGACCTTTGACC
>MJUU01055083.1:38643-49921 GCA_002080025.1 Modiolus philippinarum | reverse complement strand
AGTCCGGTTTTTTCACAGTCGGTGTTAGTCAGTCCGGTAACAAACTCTTGATCTACCCAAAAATATCTGTTCTCATTTGTGAAACAGTAACATTGTAATGGTCTGTCAAATCATGGTAACGACCGTAAAACTTCTGTAGTGACAATTGCAACAGTGACTGAACACACCCTTGATGTATAAGTTTTTGAGACAGTAATTTCGCTCTGTTGACAAATTCGCTGTACAAACTACAGGCACGGCAATAGCGAATGAGTTGTGCAATGTACACACCATATGCCGAAGAAGATGGAATATTACCGCTCAAAAACGGGAAGTTCACTATTGGAAAGTCGAATCATCACGCTTGTCGTAAAGTTTTGTTTTCAGAAAATGAAGAACCATGCTATGTTCTTGCTCCAACTTAAAAGAGTATTCCAAGCTGATGTAAATCTGCAAAAATACTGATTTTTACGTATGTTTCAATCAATGCAATTTGCAGATTCTCATCTACCTGTAACAAAAAATCTGTGGTGGGTGCGAGGGTTTTATTTTAATTTTTTTTTAACTGATATTCACTAAAATTGATAGGAATTCAAAGAAAATTTCTGAATGATTGAAAATAAAAAAAAAATGAGCCTAGAAAAGATCGGGCGGGTGAGGATGAGAATCTATTAATTCGATGTGGCTTAACTTAATGCAAGACACCAAAAAGCTCTACTGAATATATCGGGGAGGAGGTGCAAAATTTGTTTAAAGTACTATCAAGGTAAATCCAGTACAAATGAGAGTTCTAAATTGTCCCAGTGGAAATTAAAACTCCAATTTGCACGCAGAGAATTCTAGATCCCACTGGATTCCAATTTGTACTGAAACATATATATGGGTTATGATATTATTGAGGTGTGTAAAATGAAATTCTGAAAGGTACAGCTAATTGTAGTTTTATAGACAGAATTTCGTTTCAGACACTAGAATATAAATAATAGATATTACATTGACGAGATAATCGCTAGGTTTGAATTACAAGGGTTTGCTTGTATACGAAAAAGCTCTAAATTCTGACAAGTGTGAAAGAAATAACAAATCGATGCATAAGTTTGTCTTTTTTGGCATTTAATTATATTGAAATCATCTAGATCCTTGAACAGATGCAATTAAAACAGCATGATGAATAAGAAAAAAAATAATAAAGAATTCAAAGGAAATTAAGAGTGTCTTTAAAATTCTTTGATTTTGACAAAAACGATGTTATCTTAATACCAAAACAAAGTGTGAAATTACTTCGGTTCTGGTCCGAAAGTCGATTTTATTTCAAACAACGGCAGTAGAATACCGAAGGAACAAGGGAAGTGATGATTACAAAAATCGAAATCAAACCTTGCAATGTCTAAATTTAGGAAAATTTTGTTAAAAACTAAGGAGTATCTCCTTCTTGTATAGCTCTGTCCTTAATTGATTTGGCTTTTCTGTTTACATCCTACTGGTAATTTGTTCTCTATTCGCTTTTACACATATTGTGGTTAATGGATTTAATCTGCACTGAAGAGACATAAGTTGTCGAAATATGCATATGCAGGAACAAAATTCACTGTAACTTTGGTATTTTGTTATTAAAACAGTAATGCAAGCAGAAAAAGAAATCGAAGTAAACACAGAGAAGTGTCTATAGAAATAGTCGAGAACCTAAGACATACGTTTAGATTCATGAATTTGATTCCAAAAGGTAGATTTATAGCACATATGCTGCCGTTGGAAAATGTTATTGCGTATCATACAAAACCTTAGCAGCCGATATCTTAATTCTAATCTACTCTATATGGAAGTTAAATTATATGTATAGAAAATCGATTTTATAAACATGTTTATCTATGTTAGTAAAAGTTTTATACTAGGTACTGCGATGTAACCATAATGCAGTTCGTTCATGGGAATTTAAAATATCTTACTCACAATTAAATTTTCAGAAATATTTAACAAAGCTAGAGTCTTCATGAATCAACAATATTTCCTTGGCAGAAACTTGTTGATCCTATGACATATCAGGGAAAGTGATGATGACTTTAGAATTTTTAGACATATATTTCTGATAGGGACTAACTATCCTGTTTCAACCACTAATCCTACCTGCAACAAAAATATACTAGTTCTATAAAATCTGGCTTTTATTATTAAGTTCAATGGAAACGGTATTGCATCAAAATGTTGTCAAATCATTGAATATGATAAAGCAGGTTCAACAAAAGAAGTAACTTATCAAAAATAGCATTAACATTAGGCACTTCAAAAAAGTGTGTTAAGTGTTAATTATCGTGCCGTCCAAATTTCTCAAAGCTTGGATGGTTAGGAGAGGGTCTGATCAAGGTATCTGGAGGAAAAAAAATCAAATCCCCAATTCCCAAGAAATGAAATGTTCAGTCAATTGTCCCGATATCCAATCCCGAATTTCCAGTCGAAGAAAATGGCTAAACCCCCAACACACACAAACACACACACACACACACACACACGCGCGCGCGCACGCGCGCGAAAAGAAAAAAAAATCTGCTCGTATGAATATGAATAACACACACACACACACACACACACACGCGCGCGCGAAAAGAAAAGAAAAATCTGCTCATATGAATATGGAAAACATAATTCATGGAAATATTTTTCTAATGCGTCCTGAAATGGTAATTAAAAAAAGGATCACTCTGTTCATGGTGACGGCAATGAATGTCATTGGTTGTATAGTTTGCGTGTCACAGCCATGAACCTGTGCCAAAAACAATTTTGACGTTAATTATCAATACACGACAAAGGCAGAAAATGTTTATTTGGTACACAAGAAACAACAAAGTATTTTGAAAAAGCAGTGTACACAGTTGAAGTGCTGATTTTTATTAAGGTAGTTGGGGTGTCTAGGTTACTGGCATAAGAACGTTTTAAAAATGTACAATGAAACTTTGAGCAATATGCTATAAAAATATGCAAAAACGTTTGGGGGTCAGGTATATGTCAATATGGAATATAGGACATATTGTTTTTGATGCAGACTTTATCACGGCCAGTATCAAGTGAGCCTGTTAGGGCAAGCTTGATGTGCTACGCCGTGATAAAGTCCATATCAAAAACCAAATTTCCTATATTTCTTTTATCGGTAATTCACAAAATAACAAATAGAACTCTATAATTAATTGAAATACGCTCAAGTTTCTATTTTAGCACAGTTAATCTATTGTTTATTGCAATAATCTATATGCAACCCCCATTCAACGTATTGTGCGTATGAACACGAAAAATAGTACAAAACATGACGGCAGCATAGCAACCCGCACGTGACGCCTTACAGTGACCCAATAATTTCGTGATAATGTCCAATTCGGTGATACTAGGATTATCAGTCTCTGTAGATCAAAGGAAATGCATTCAAAAAAATTACCGATAAAAAAGTAACAGAGTTCTTAAAATTGGTCAAATTTGGTGTTTTCGCAATATATTTACAATAGAATTATATGGAAAATAGCCCTATACCACAATTCAGAGGCATATTTTTTCTATAAGCAGACATACAATTTTTTCCAAGCTTTGTTTATTTATTGGTACGATATAGAATCCAAATTTAAAAACATAAAAAAAGATATGTCACGGACCTCTTGAAAAGGTTATTTCATGAAACATAAATAATGATAACTTAATTAAAGTTGCGATCCCCAAAATAAAAAAAAATAGGAAAAATTATATCAGATGTATTTTTTTTTAAAATGCTTTTGACAATTTTCAAAAAAGGAATGGGATCAACTACCTTATTTTTTTAACAAACTTGAAAATTTGACCTATACCATTGTAATTCAGTAAAGAATTATCTCCCTTTGTTAAACTTTTTGAATTTTTGGCAAATATGTAATATTATTTGAACAAACTTGATAAGTACATATATTTATACTATTTGTCGTGTTCATACGCATAATACGCAGAAAAAGTTTGCTTAAAACTAAGGAGTATCTCCCTCATGCATAGCTCTGTCCTTACCTGAATTTTGGCTTTTCTATTTAGGTCCTTTTGGTTAATTGTTCTCTATCAGCTTTACACGTTTTCCGGTTAATGGACTTCCAAATGTTTTGGTTTGACCTGCATTGATGAGACATAACTCGTCGAAATGCGCATATGCAGAAGATAAATTAACAGTAATTTCGGTATTTTGTTATTTATTACCACTGGGCCGATGCCTCTGCTGGTGGACTGTTAGTCCCCGAAGGTAATCACCAACCCAGTAGTCAGTACTTTGGTGCTGACCCGAAAACCGATTTTGTTGAAATTTTCAATGTCTAAATTTTAGAAAAAAAATTTGTTTAAAACAAAGGAGTATCTCCCTCATGCATAGCTCTGTCCTTAGCTGAATTTTGGCTTTTTTTATTTAGGTCCTTTTGGTTAATTGTTCTCTATCAGCTTTACACTTTTTTCGGTTGATAGACTTCCAAATGTTTTGGTTTGATCTGCACTGGTGTGGCATAACTTGTCGAAATGCGCATATGGAGAAAATAAATTAACATTATTTCGGTATTTTGTTATTTATTACCACTGGGCCGATGCCTCTGCTGGTGGAGTGTTAGTCCCCGAGGGTATTCACCAACCAAGTAATCAGTACTTTTATGCTGACCCGAAAACCGATTTTGTTGAAATTTGCAATAACTAAATTCTAGAAAAATTTTTTCAAAACTAAAGAGTATACCCCTCATGCATAGCTCTGTGCTTAGCTGAATTTTGGCTTTTCTATTTAGATCCTTTTGGTTAATTGTTCTCTATCAGCTTTACACGGTTAATGGACTTCCAAATGTTTTGGTTTGATCTGCACTGATAAGACATAACTTGTCGAAATGTGCATATGCAGAAAATAAATTAACAGTAACTTCGGTATTTTGTTATTTATTACCACTGAGCCGATGCCTCTGCTGGTGGACTGTTAGTCCCCGAGGGTATTCACCAACCCAGTAGTCAGTACCTTGGTGCTGACCCGAAACCCGATTTTGTTGAAATCTGCAATATCTAAATTCTAAAAAAAATTGTTAAAAACTAAGGAGTATTTCCCACATGCATAGCTCTGTCCTTTGGCTGAATTTTGGCTTTTCTATTTAAGTCCTTTTGGTTAATTGTTCTCTATCAGCTTTACACGTTTTCCGGTTAATGGACTTCCAAATGTTTTGGTTTGATCTGCACTGATAAGACATAACTTGTCGAAATGCGCATATGCAGAAAATAAATTAACAGCAACTTTTGTTTTTTATTTAAATTATTGTATTAAAGACATACAAAATCATTAATACAACATTCTGATTGATTTTTTGAATTTTTGTTAGATGTGCAACAAAGATGCCGAGTTTTAGACATCCCAACTTCCTTAAAACATGAGATTTGTTTTGAGTTGTTGAGTTATTTACGACCTTTTAAAAAAATGGGAAAAGTTTACTATGTGAATAGTAGAAATATGCGTTAACCATGATTAAAATAACGGAAGTTATGTCATTTTCAGTGCGATTTTCCTGTTTAGCAAATAATAGCCTACACATGTACATTAAAGACGAGAATACAAAACTGCCAATTCAATGCTGAATTGCAGCGGACAGATTTTGTTATTTCATAATATTGTTTCATAATTTATTTCGATTATTATATTTGTAAATCCAGTCTTTTAATGCAGTGTGGAGTTGGTAAAACAATTCCCCGTGTTTTAGATTTATGCTCTTTGTTTTCCTAGATATGGTGTACTTGTACATGAGATTATATCTCATGTGTACACTTTGTTTATAATTATTATATAAATTTATGTTAATTGTAAAACTAAGGTTTAACTCCTTCCATCGTAGCTTTGTCCTGAGCCATATTTCATATTACTGATTATGCTGATTTCGTTTGGTTTATGCATTTTTGGCCGGGTTGCACGGAGTGCAAATCCGGGTTATAGTATGGTGAATGTCGGGCGGGCGACGGGCGGGGAAAATGGGATACTGATTTTGTGAAATCAACTCCCCCTACAGTTTTCAACCTACATTTTTGAAACTTCACAAACTATTTCTATATATATTGTAGATGTGCACCTCCATTTTGGAATTATTTTGAATTTTTTTCCTATTTTTACGGACTTTGGAAATTATTCATTTTTTATCGAAATTTTCAACAAAAGGTACCTATTTTGTGAAATCAACTCCTTCTACAGTTTTCAACCTACATCTTTGAAACTTCACATAATGTTTTTATGTATATTGTAGATGTGCACCTTCTTTTTTTGGAATAATTTTGAAAATGTTTTTCCTTTTTTTCACAGACTTTGGAACTATTTTGTGAAATCAACTCCTCCTACAGTTTTCATCTCTGACCTTTGAAACTTCACAGATTGTTTCTATATATTTTGAAAATGTGCACCTGACTTTATAGAATTATTTCCAATATTTTTCCTATTTTTCCTGGCCTTTTAACTTAGTCATTTTTTATCAATATTTTCAACATATTCTATACACAGAGCCATTAGGGAACCTATAAAACAACACTTTATAGCTACAAACACCAAAACGCAACCCGGCCATTTGAGTCTTTGACCCATTTTTTAACATGTTTTAAATCGTGCATTTCCTATTATTGGGTTCTAGTGCTGCTGATGGGGAATTAAATTCCGAAATGGCCATACAGCTCATTAAAATTAATTGCAGCTGGAGTTACATATGTGGTAGGGTTTCGTGTTCATTTACTCCATATCCTTTCTTTAAATAGTGGAAATAAGGAAGGGGTTCCAGAATAATTTGCAGGTTTTTCCACTCTTTGTGATTTTCGCCTAAACTTTATACGAAATTTTTTCCTAAAAAAGGGGTCCCCCCAAACCTTCTCTCGATCCTGCTTTTTTAATAAATCAGAGCATTTACCCGCCTATTGTAAGTCTATACATGTTTGTCTAAACAATGAAAGCATCAGAGCATTAAGCCTCTATAGCTTCCATTTTAAAATCCAATATATCTTTGTTCTGTTATTGACATTGATGTTTGTTGAGGCGGGACATCTAAAAATACGTTCTTCAGGTATATTCTATAACCTCCAACCCGGATAGAAAAGGTAGAGACAGGTAACGGAAGTTGTTGCTATCAACCATACTCATACCTGAGTGATAATGAGAATATTACTTTTGATGTTTTGTTTCTATGTAAAACCTGCGGATTTTTATTCAAAAAAGAAATTAGATAGTAACGGTAACTATGTGCCTTATTTAAGTTATTCAGTAATATCAATGTGTGAAATAACAACACAAATGCAAGCAATGCATGACGTTTTCAAGTCTTCGCCTATTGCAAAATATGTGAAACCATTACATTATTCAACATACCATATGACGCTATTCAATATATGGAGTATCAGGGAAGACTTTTATCCATATCAACTAAAGGAAGGAACACCTAAACTCGATAGGTCGGTAATGAACGATCTTATGGAAAATACACTAGTTGCAGTAGAAGAAGAAATAGAAAATTTTCCTCCATTGTTGATGTACACATTGGATGTAAAAGGTCTTGGTTGGCGTAATTCAGCTCTTGTTATAAATGTAGATGTGATACCAGAGAAAAGGGGCGACGTCCATGTTTTACGCTCATGGTGTGCAAAAACATTTCAGAAATCAGACTCTGACTTAAAATTTCATATAACTCTAGGATATAGATATAAAGAAATTACAGAGAATATAACTCTACCATTCAAACATTTAGACGAGTGGATACGATCACATATACCTACAATAGAACTATATAAACCAATGCCGGTAATATTCTCATCTATGGAAGTTATTACACCATATAGAGAAATTCTTAAACTAAAACCTGAACTTAAAGGTAGAAGTTATACTAAACCTATAATAATTATACTTCTTTTTATCGTTGTTTTGGTATGTTTTAGAAAGAAATGTATGCGATCGAAACGTAAAATGTCACAATGGTATTGAATGTATGATTTATCACAGCTAGTGCTCTAATTATTCATATAAGACAATCTTAAATATCAAAATAATTGAATGTTTTTCTAGTCTACGCATCCATTATTTAAACAACACAGAAACTAGTATGTACAAGTTCAAAAACTGTAATGGTGATTTTATTGATCAGGAAATTATTTATGGTTTCTCCTTGAAAAGGTAAACCCACAAACAGCGATGAATTGAAAAATAGACTAATTAAATTTGAATGGTATGAAAGCGTGTACTGAGTTTAAAATTCATTTCATCTTGCTTGCATGAATAGTCATTTCATTATCATTAAAATCTCGATGTTTATTATTTTCAGATTTTGTAAAATTTGTATTTCAATGTCTTTGTTATATTGAACCTTATAAATAGCAATAATGAAAAAGATTGGTTGATTTATAATTGCTCAATGTCGAATATTTATATGATAAAAATAAATGAAATTGAAACTTATATTATTTGACTTTCTCAAGTTATACTAAATATGTCCAGTTTATCATCTCAGATGCCAATGAAGGCACAAAATGCGACGCTCGTACACAACAACATACCGACTCGTCATATATAATTTGAGTTTTGCAGAATCAGATCCATACCATACTTTAAGAATATGAACCATTGATACCTTACATTACGTCTTCGTGTTTTTCATGAAATTATCCCCGGCGTTAAAGCAAATAAGAATTCATTATTTTGATTGGACGCCAGAGTGCAAGACATGGAATATTATTTCTCTAATTTCTATCCAATTTTCACATTTACTGAACGGTGTGGAAACATTTGCTCTCCTCTCTAGAAAGGAGAATAAGTTCCGTGAAATTTCCCGCCAAATTTATGCGGAGTACAATCCTCGGTGTTTTTCGTCAGTCATTAGAGAAACAATTTCCATAACTTAAACACGTTAATTATGAAATTTCTCACATCTCATTAAATAAATTTTCAAAGTTTAAAAGCTCGGCAAGCCTCGCTTTCAAACTTTTGAAAAATTTATTTAACTCGATGTGAGAAATTTCATAAGCAACTAGTTCACGTTATGGAAACTATATATACAGGTTTTAGCTTTCAGTTTTTAACGCATAAGCACATTTTTATTATCTCTACCCTTCACCGAAGAGAGACACATTGAATAACCTCGTTCTTTTTCTTTTCTTCTTCCAATACAATCTTGTCCTTGCCATAACTGTTTTTTCTTCAGTCATATTGTGTTCATAGTTTGAAGGTATATGCATTGGGTCATGGCGGAGTATTGTGTAAAAGAATTAGTTCTCTGACCTTGAATGTCAAGATAAAAAAGGTGATTTGTTCTCTATCAGATATTTTTTAAACACGTTTTTCGATAAATTGATTTTCAAATCTGGACTGAAAAGACCTAATGTGTCGAAATGCGTATATGAAGATCTAAATGAACAGTAACTTCGATATTTTGTTATTTATTACCACTGGGTCGCTGCCTCTGCTGGTGGCTTGTTAGTCCCCGAGGGTATTCACCAACCCAGTAGCCAGTACATCGGTGCTGGCCCGAAAACCGATTTCATTTTGAAACTTGCAATATTTGATTTTACAAAATTTTGTTCAATACTAAGGAGTATCTCTCGCTTGCATAGCTCTGTCCTTAGCTAGTTTTTGCTTTACTATTCAGACCCTATTGGTAATTTGTTCTCTATCAGATTTTACTCATATTTCGATAGATGGATTTCCAAATGTTTTCATTTGATCTGAACTGAAGAGACATAAGTTGCCGAAATGCGCATATGCAGAATATAAAGTAACAGTAACTATTGAATTCCCCGCCCTCGGATTGTGGAAGGGGCATATAGTAATACCCTTGCCCGATCGTAGGTCCGGTCAAGTTTTGCGTTTACCTTAATCGGAATCTATAAGGTTTAGAACAATGATAGTAGGTCAGTGGGTATATTTTTTAAATGAATAGTTCAGTAAGCAGTTTGACTCTTTAACCTAAATTTCATGGTTGAGAGACTCTGGTTAAATTTACGTTTAAATCTATTTCCCAACAACTACACATTATAAGACAATGATGTTTCATTCGATTAATTGCCTTGATGACTACTACCAAAATTACTGAGAATTAGGTGGCTTTGACTTAAATTTGACGCTTATGTGACTTTGGTTAAATTTTGCGTTTAAGGCTGTTTATCAGTGACTACGTTTGATGCATCATGATACTTCACTGTATTATTCATCTATAGGAGAACTACCAACAATTGGGTGTCCATGACCTACATTTTACGCTTGAACGACTTCGGTTTATCTACGTTTTTAGGTCAATTTTCAGCAAGATTACATAATAAGACGATTTTGTTATCTTGTCGATATCCCCTATTACGTAAAGAGTTTACGTCCCAGCTTTTCTGATTTTAATCAGTTTTTGCCATTTTTAACAATATTCCAGATGTTTTGATTTGATCTGCAGTTGTCGAAATGCGCATATGCAGAACCTATAGTTCACAGTAATCTCGGTATTTTGTTATCCGTAAAAAAGAGGATTCGAAAAAAACTGTTTGCGAGTAACGCCATTTTTAGATACCAAATGTTCATATCTATGATAAAACTTCTTAAATGTATTCAACAAATAACTAAATACCGAAGTTAATCTGAATTTGATTTCTGCAACTTGTGAAATCCGTAACCCTGTTGTTAAAGTTTGGTTGTGATTGTAAGGTTGATCAAGATTATGTTAATTAAAACCGTCAAGAGTAGAACAAACCCGTGCAGTTGTACCAGTACAACTCGCAGGATGGAGCAAGAGGAATACATGTCGCCATCAAGAAGAAGGAAAAAATTAGTAATAGTGGAATAAAAATCAACCCTTTTATCACCTATTTTAGTATTTATTTTAACAGAGTCAATAATGATAATTAGATCCAAAAAGAGCGGTATTTGGAATCATTGTTACCTTGATTTAATTGCAATTCTTTTGGGTAAATAATATCAACATAATCTAAAAACTGGGGATTGTCAGTAGTAAGGACATCGTCAATAAACCTGCTGTTATCATTGAAAATAGAAATAAGTTTATCACTGTTTGGTATGTGCATAATTAGTACCCATGGAAATACATATAACTTGTAAATAGATAGTATTGCCAAAACGAACAAAAATTGTGTTCAGCAAAAGATTAATTGTATTAATTATATCATCACATGTCCAGGAAAAATGATTATTGTAGGTAATATTAGAGAAGAAACTCTGCTTTTTGTTAGAACAAATGAACTGCAGACCAGAAAATTTAACAGACCATTTAATAAGTTGTCCCAATTTGGATTTAATCAAATTGTTTCTATGGTTTTTTCCGATGTTTCC
>MJUU01055083.1:2765-16882 GCA_002080025.1 Modiolus philippinarum | reverse complement strand
TTTTTTTTCATTGATTTATTCACTTTTTTACCTTTTTGTGCCATTTAGGGCTTGCTATATGGTGTGAGGTTCCTCACTTTGTTGAAGACCGTACGGTGACGTTTTGGGTCGTTTTAACCTGGTTATGGGATGTTGTCTCTTTGACATTTACCCCATTTCCTTTCTTTTTTATACTTTAACAACTTGAGGTATTGATCAATTGATATGGTTTACCATAAGTAGATTTATACTAACAGTATGAAAAGTCGTTGCAGTTATCATCCTTCTTAACATGCAAAGATGTGCGTCTACTTCATAAACAAACTGTTTGTAAGTATAACGGTTGGCTGACTTTAGTTTAAGAGTAATTAATTGAATAAAAGTGCTTCGTAAGAAAAGGGATGGTCAAGATGCCTGAGCGTGCAGTGCAAAAAATTTAACTAGCCCCTTTCTTAAGAAGCACTTTAATTGAATTAATTGCTCTGAAAATTATTTTAACTGACTTCAAGACCGTCCAAATAAGAAAACATACATGTATATGTTAGAAAATAAATACTGACATACCGGCATTAAAATAGAATCTTCTACTCATGTCTATATTTATCAGTTTATTAAGGCTACATACATCAATTAGTTAATAAACATATTTCTTTTTCTGTACACAAAAAAAGTTTTCTTTTTCTTGATCTTTTTTCAGATGTTTGTTTATTTTTATTACACGAATACAGCTTAGATTGTATTTTGAAAATTACTTGGGGCCCTGTCATCGAAAGTATCCTTTAAGTTGTCCCAAGACATATCTTAATTTTTTATGAAAATTAGGACCATCTTAAAACTTCATTACATATCTTAGGTCGTAAACCGACGCTGACCTAAGACCATCTGAATAAAGATGTCCTAACTTTGGTCTTAAGTACTGTTTATCATTAATTTCCAAAAGTGAATTTCTCGTTTTTTTAGCAGCAGTATTCCCACATCTCAGGCATATGGCGGCTACATTTCACAACTCATTCGCTTTTGCTGTGCCTGTAATTTAACAGACCATTACACAAATAAGAATAGATATCTTTGGGTAGATCTAGAGTTTATTACCAGACTGACAAACACCGACTGTGACAAAAAAACACCGACTGTGACAAAAACACCGGCTGTGACAAAACCAGACTTTTCACTGGTATGTCACTTCCGGTTTTCATGGGAGCCCACACAATGAGTACCTTAATTCTGAATGTTGTCCTTTTATTTCCGTACCCTGTTGCTGTCTCACATTCTTGTTTCGTCTTTGCTTTTCTCTGTTACCGTTGTTTGCCACTTCTATAACTTTTGGCAATTCATTTATATCTAAAATCACTCCCGGAGCACTCACAGTGATCAATATACATCAGTATGGTAAAATTATACGAAATCAATATGACTATGTTTGAGTTTGGTATATCTATTCATTCAGTAAGGTAGTCAGGTAGTTTACCGTTCTATTTTATGCATGTAAAAGTATCTATAGACAGATTGGAAGCTGTCATGCATCATAATGTTGTTTGTTTAATGAAAATATGCACATATTCACATATTTTTAATTCGTCTTATCATCAACACAGAAGTGTCTCAATATGAAATTATAAATTGTGCGATTATGTGCACGTCTTTGATTTTGGAACTTTCAAAAAGAAAATAAATTGTATCCTTATAAGGAACACCATGTGCAGGAGCATTCTGTTTAGTTAATACCATGAATGGTTACCAGATCGGCATTTAGGGCGCTACACTGATATCTAAGTCTGGTTTATATTTTTCTGTCACCCTTATTACATAATTTGGAGCTTTGAACAAAATTGGTTTAAGTTTTCACTTAAACAACGATAGGGTACTAGATTTCCAAATTTCAGGGCTCAAACTATTCTAAAAGTTAACAGTAGACGGTTAAAAGGATTTGTCGGTACCCATTTAATAGTATGGAGTAAATGCACGTGAGAAAAGTCTCCACAATTATACGGTAAATCCAAGCAATGAAACAACGCTACTATTGTTGCTCTTCAACTATGAGGCCTTAAACAATGAGCTTAGTCTACATCTCGATATTAACATAATTTTTATTATTCCTGAGTACGTATATGTTTCACTGAGTATGCATATGTTACAGTACAAATTGGTATCCAGTAGGATCCAGAATCATCCTAGTACAAACTGGAATTCTAATTTCTACTGGGACAAATAAGAATTCTTTTTTGTACTGGAATTAATTCGGTACATATTGAAATTCCAATTTCTACTGGGACAAATTAGAATTCCAAGTTGTACTGGATTTATCCAGTAAAAATCTCCAAGGAGAAATTGAGATATCCTGATTTAAACTAGTAGGCTTCTGGATCGTACTAACTTAAATCAATAGAAACAGTAATAGATGAGTAAAACACCGGAAATATGCCCCTTCCACTGTTTTTGGTGATCATTTAGTTAAAAGATTAATTTCAAAAGAATAAGATTTATTGTTTAATTGCAAAAAAGATGTAGATGTTTTGCTTTGAACTCTTAAACCTTTACACACAGTTTGAACTTCTGGTCACTAGTTTTCATAAGTTAACTATAATTATGGAAGAAAACATGGTGGTATTTTACCAAAAAAACATTTGAATATGATTTGTTTTTAAAAGATGGCATACTTAAAGATTTCTATTCTGATACTGATTTTGTTGATTTTAGAAGTCTTTGTTTCCTTGGTTTAAATGTGGTAGATCCTGCAACTTTAATGATAGAATTTCACACTTTCAGTCATGTTAAAAAGTTGTTCGCTGATAGCTGGCAGTATAACAGCAACAGTTTGTATCTGCTCTTGCAAATGCAATACAATGCGATGCTCTTATTGTTAATCGAATATCTAATCTATCCAATGTCACAAATATTTAATCTATCCAATGTAACAGATATTTAATCTAACCAATGTCACAGAAATCCACAAATTGTTGCAACAAATGGACAGTTATATACAATTATATGTCATTTGTCATTAATATTTTTTTTTAAGTTTTCATGAATTCAACTGTTGTGAAAAATATCTTCTTATAACAAAATCAAAAACATTTTTTTTCAGCTTTGAATGTTAGTAATATCCAGAACCCTCCTATCATAATACCAGTATTAATTCTGGATCATACTAGAGATTTAGTAGGATTCAGAATCCTACTAGTACAAATAAGGATATCTCAATTTCTCCTAGGAGAAATTGGAATTCCAATTTAAACTGGATTAAATCCAGCAAATATTGGAATTCTAATTTGTCCCAGTAGAAATTGGAATTCCAATATCTACTGGTTTAAATCCAGTACAAATCGGAATCCTAATTTGTCCCAGTAGAAATTAAAATTCCAATTTCCGGATCCTACTGGATTCCAATTTGTACTGTAACAAAGACAAAATATTACTAAGAGACTAATTAAAGTTGCCTGTTTTGGCTTTTCATTGTAAATTGTAGTTATATCGTATAGGTGAGGTCAGTTTCCTTGCTTAAAATACAGCGAGGGTATTTCAGAATCCATTGATTTTAGTGTTTTTTGTGATTACTTGGAGGGGCATGGAAATAGCATTTAACCAGTTCTTAATAATTCAGCAAATATATTTCGAAGGAAATCCAGGGATGTATATTTTATCCACCCGAAATGATAGGCACTCACGATAGTCCACATATATACAGCAATTTTTGCACGTATTACCAATTTATTATTTAATCTGCGATCATTTACATTATTTTTATACATTAATAAAACACACATATATACACAAACATTCACATACACACGCAATATATATACTTGGGTTAAGTAATAATAAACATTGAATAAGTCTTAACGAGCTGAATGACGTCAACAAGAAAAGTCAAAGAACAACTGTAGAAGTCATCATATAAATGATCATTTGGATCTGATCTACAATGGGTCATTTACGATCATAATTAGCCGTTTCAGAACCTAAAGTATTGTGAGTAGAGCGGACACCAAAATATTTTGATTGGCCAAGAATTTTAATAACGTAACGTCATTTGTTCAAACTCGATTGTACGCACACCAAAATTTGAAATACAATAACTGTTCCCACAATTCATCAGTTTCTGAAACGGCGAGTTCTTAAAAAGAGACTTTGTCTCATGTACATTTACTTCATTTCTCTTTTTGCTTATTTTAATCTTTGAGTTTGTATCTCTTGTAGTGGGGAGATTGTTTTCTGTAATAGTCGTTATGTCTGGGGATTGTAAGAATACTTTGCCAGTTAGTTATATGTATATGTTATCGGGCTCTTGACATCTATATATCGTAAAATATCAATCCGTGAGCCAGAATTTGAAGCAAAGGGGAGAGTGAGCGTAGCGAACGAGCCCCAAGCTTCATATTCTGGCGAGCGGGGTGATATTTTACAACATATCAGCTGTCAAAAGCCCGATAACTTGTTTATCATCCTTCATTTTTCATTTTAAATGTGTAATTATTGAACTGAGTTTTCGAATTCTCCCAAAGTTGCGCGGGAAATTCGACATGCATGCCATTCTCGCCTTTTCAGCAATTTTCAGCTTAAAAACATGTTTTGTAGTTTTTTTTATCAATTTATTGGCAAAGGTTTTGTTACTGGGTGATTAATTTGACCGAAATACTCTAAATAATGTCGATTTTGAATTTTGCAGCAACCTTTGGTTGTTACGACATTCTATCGTTGCTTGGAGCTTTTATGACGTCATAATGTAAAAACGTCCAAGCTCTGCAGGATATATCAACGACCTAGTTTCTACAATTTTTCTGCCATCTAGTTTATCTTTTTGTGTAAACATGATTCTGTTCTGAATACCTAATCGGAAAGAGCAAATGCAATAGATGTTTATTGTTACAAATTTGATTTCGTTTGAAACTTTGAAAAGAAGTTATTGCCTTTGAAACTTTGGGAGAATCCCTTGATATATCCAGGTCAACCTCTGATATATCCGGGTCAACCAGATACGGCTTTTGCTGAAAGGCTCTGCAGGCTGATATAACGATGCGGAAGGATGATAAGTTTGCTGACAACGCCACATTCATGGAAAATGCAGCATTTAAACTTACTGTGAGGTATGAGCAAAGCTCACCGTTGAAGGCTTCATAGTGACTTCAAGAGGAATAACAACAATAACTGGTTATGTCAAATTCGTGAAAACATGATATGCTTATTGAAATGTATCTTATAACGGACTTATTCATCATATATTGAAATTTCATCAACTGTTGAGCATACAATTTATACGATCTGTGATATACATTTTCATATTTTAACTGCCACAATGCAAACGTCAATGATAAAAAGAAAAGAAAACATGCTATAAAAGAAAGTTTCCCAGATTTTACAATCTCAATGCGTCGGTTTGAAAAACAATTACTGAGCTAATTTTGGCCTTGCTTGTGGATTGTAAGTAAATCATCCGAAATTTCGAATTTTAGTATACAGAATATGTTTTTAAATGATATGTACCTTAGTAACTAAGTAACTTTGAAATATATTCAAAGATTGAAAACACATTGACTTATTCGTTATTTGTTTTTCCCAGATTTTACAATCTAAATGCGTCAGTTTGAAAAACAATAATAATTGTTAAGTAATAATAGCTATTTACAATTTTATTATTAAACTTATATAAAGCACAATACAGTTTGGATATATAGTTTAGTTTGATATTCAACGGAATCGTAAATAAACTTTCTATATAAGATTGAAATATCACACAATTAGTATTAAACAAAACAGTCCTGTTTCAAGTTTAAAATATCGGGTTAATTGTCTGTTGTTGTCTGGTTAAGAAAAGTAACAAGTGATAATTCTTTGAAGACAAAAAAAAAGCATTAAAGTACCAGACAATCTAATTTGCCCTTTTAATTTACTTATGAAGTTGTTCGATGTTAGATGTGAGGCAAATTCAAAAACGAATATATATTTTAAGTAAGAATTACTACTAAAAAAATTTAAAAGACATTGCAATTTTTAATGCAGAAATTTAACATTGCGGTGTTTAAAATAACTTGCTTTGTATAACATTTACTAAAAAGTTGAACACAGTGTTTCATTTTTGACAGAAACAAATCGGTATCAAACGTCCCGTCTTTGAAAAATTAAATATTCCGACATATCATGTTTCCATTTCCAATACAACCCACTACAGTATTTTGTCAATACAGAATTACTGCCTGACAAACTGATACACCTAGAATATGTTCAATTTGGCACTGCAGAAGTTTTAAAGTAATCACCATGATTTGAAAGATCACTAAAATTTTCCATTTGCAAAAGATCTTTTCGAATAGATTCAAACTTTAACAAAGAAGCGACAAACAAAGATTAAGACCTAACACTGCCCTTTTTATTGGCGGTGCATATACATCGGCAAACAAGTACCATAGCAAAAATGCTGAAAGGGGCATTCAAAAATAAAAAATCATGCTAAGCATCTAGATCATGCAGATCTTGCTAGCCCTTCCAAAACACCTGGTGATACTCTCATTTTTCTGTGGGGGATAACATTGTCATTTCTCCGGTTTTCTGTGTTTTCCTTTACACCATGCTATAATATTTGGATTTTTTCCAACTATTGGCAAAAACAATTCATAGCTCATATTCAGGCATGAAATCTAACATGTTTCTACTGCTTACAAAACAACGGCAGTAGATTACAGAAGGAATAGGGGAGGTGACGACTGCAACTAAAGTCAAAAGACATGGCAAAAAAAAAGACAAAGCAAGGACGTGATACAGCCACAAAGCACGGAAATGTAAAGACGACATTCAGAACTAAGGAACTCATAGTGTGATTATAATGCTATCTTCTCTAAATTGTTTTCTTAATCTTGTCTATTGGAGCTTAAAGAGCTTAAAAGGAGTTTTTAGCATCCTCCAATAGAATTGCTTTGCCATAATTCTGTTTTCTTGTCTATTCCTTATTCATACCTGTGCAATTTTACAAAACTTTGGACATTGTAACAAGATGTTCTTGCCGCTAGAAACATGCAAGTACATAAATAGATTACTATATATAGTGCACTGTGCATTTATGATGTGTTCATGAAATATTGAAGTTTCAACCACTATTTTACATCAACTGTTGAGCATAGCAATTATGCGAGGTGTGCAACGATACAAACATACAAAGCAGTTTTAATAATTAGCCAATTAGTTATCCGAAATCATGAGTTTAGTATACAGAATATGTTCATATTTTTACACGTAAAAAATATGGCAACTTTCAAATGTAATTAAAATTTCAAAAGACTCCGACTTATTTCAGCGTTTTTTTTCAGATTTTGAAATTTTAGCACGATTGTTTAAAAAAAAACATTAACCGCACTATTATTGTGTGGGAACAAATTAAAAAGACAAGCTATATTAGAGACTAGGATTGTCTGATTTTAATTATGTTTGCGATTGCATTGTGTCTTTCATTAGAAAACTTATTTTTGATTAAGTCGAAATATTTTTAATTAACTTAAGTAAGTGAGTATCAAACCGTCAGTCTAAAATGAACAATCCAAGGACAAGGACAACATATGAAAAACAAAGAGACAGAAATAATATGATTACGGCAGAGAAAAGAGAAGTGAAGACAGACACATATACAAAAATGAAAAAAAAATTTTTGATGATTTTATGATTTATCTTATAAATAGTACAGAACAATTTGAATTTGCCTGCCAACAGAGTAATTTTCCTGCCAGCAGAGTAGAAAATACGATTTAAATATCACACAATAATAATTGAACAAAAATAGTCCTGAACTGTAGGTAAATAAAGTTACTTCTGGTAATTCTATGAAGAGAAAACATGAAAAAGTACTAGAAAACTATTTTTTGCCATTGGCAGCTAAATTACCCGCGTGTTTGTTTAATTCAGAATTAGAAGAGAATTAGTATCTGTAAGTAGGAATTACTGGAATAAACGTTTAAGAAGACATTACCATTTTAACAGAGTAATCGAACAAAACTGCGTTTCAAATAAATTGCTGATGGATAAAAGCGACTTACAAGTTGGACAAATGGTTGTATTCTGATCGGAAATATCTTGGCAGCGGAACATTTCCCAATTGTAAACTTCCCATAGTGAGCATAAGTTTTCAAACATCTCGGGCATATGTATATTGTGTTTGCCTTTCCCTTCCCATCTGATATAGTATTTTGTTAATACAGCAGAGTTACTATCTGAAAACTGATACACCAGGAATAAGTTCAACCATAACCTTTGAAATTATAACCACAGTGGTTCTACAGTTATCATGGAAATTTGAAAGATCGCTTCAGTCTTCCATTATGAAAATGACAATACATTTGTAGACCTCTTTGAGTAGATCAAATGTTTAACACAGAAAAACAAACAGCAAATCAGACATAACATTACACCTTTTGGCAGGGTAGTTGCCACACGTAAGGATCGTTTAGATCATCGTTACCCTTCCAAAACACCTGATGATTTTCCCATTTTTGTGGGAGGTTCATATTATAATATTTTATGATATTTGTTTTTTAATATTGGTATAAGCACCCTTGTTCTTCAGCAATACCAAATCAATAAATCTTGTTTCCAATCTTCATCTGTTGTTATCTCCGATTTGTTAAGATAGTAAATTTGGCAAAGTTCTGCGTCATTGATTGATTATTTCTAATCACAGTATAACATAGCAAATAGTGTGTCACATTTATAATCAATTAATATGGCAAGATAAGTGTCACTGAAGTAAAAGTCCAGTTGAACAAATTTTTCAATAGATTAAGTAACAACATATTCTAAACATCATGCTTATAATGTTGAAAGCAGAATAGCTCAATTTGCCTTGCCTTGCTGGAATTTGTGCTTTGTTCCTTCGGTATTCTACTGCCGTTGTTTTGTATTCTCCAACACTCGAACTTAACAAAGCAAGACGCGGTTTCCCACAAAGAAATTTGCCGCGACTTTTCTCCAAATATCTTTTTCAGTAAATGTTACAGGATGACATGGCATACACCAATGGAAAGCCTATTTTTTGCCGCTTCATGCCATGCATAACCATAATTTTACAACAAATGGTTTAAAAGTTTTCCATTACCTTGCCATGTTATTTTTACAGAAAATTTGAGTCGAAAACAGAGGGAGTATACCTGGTTAACTGAACACCTGTATTTATTGTTATAATGCCCTGTGGTCTATCGATTAACCAAAGGGGTTGGGAGTTAATCTCGATTGCGAAGCGAAAAATTAATTATGTAATTACTTGACAATGTGTCAACAAAAACTTTTTACCAGTAAACAAATTTATTCAATAAAAGTAAATGGTAACTGGATATTGGGTCTGCAAATTTTATTGTCAGATTTTCCTAAACATTTTTATGTAAATTAGTAAACAAATCAAAATTCTGTTTGTGCATTGGCTACCCGAATAAACAGCAAACAAGCAACCTATATGCAAATAACTAAATACCGAAGTTACTGTGAATTTACTTTCTGCATATGCGCATTTCGACAAATTATGTCTCATCAGTGCAGATAAAATCTAAATGTTTGGAAGACCATAGAATCAAAAATGTTTAGAAAACAACGGCAGTAGAATACCGAAGGAACAAAGCACAAGATTACACAAATCAAAGTCCAGAGACAAGGCAAAAGCAAGAACACCAAAAGACGGAAGACCAAAGACACCACATGCCTACAAAACACTCGAACGTTACATATACAACACAAAAAACTAAAGCACTAACAGTGTGAACTCTCAATAAACAAGAGTGACATCAGGTGCCCCGGAAGGGTAAGCATGTCCTGCTCTGTACACAGCACCCGTCACACGGTCAGTGAGGCATGTGCATTGAAAGATCTGTTAGGTTACTGATTGGTTATTGTCATTTTCTAACCCTAAACAAAACCAATTGAGAGCCATGGTACATGTAACTTCTCTAACCCTCAAACAGTACCAAGGAGAAATTTTGAAAAGCTTTTGTAATCACTTTAGAGTCAAACATGGACAGGGACAAATCGGTACCACAAACATCACTGACGAAGACAAAACTAAAATTTAACAAGACAACACAAAAAACCTAAGCACTGACAGTGTGAACTCACATAAAAACCGAGAGCGACATCAGGTGGTCCGGAAGGGTAAGCATGTCCTGCTCTGTGCACAGCACCCGTCACACTGTCAGTGGGTCAATTCAGGGTAAAGTCGAAACCGGTAATGTCAAATCAGGGAAGACGCAAATCTAGCTGAAAATGTCAGTTTTTATTTGTGACACTGACATTTCATATCTGAAACTGACAGAGAACAAATAACCAAAGTGATCTAAATGTAAAGCCAAAATCTGCTAAGGACAGAGCTTTGCATGAGGGAGATACTCCTTAGTTTTCAATAAAATTTACAAAATTTTAGATATTGTAAATGTTTCAAAAATAATCGGCTTTCGGGTCAGCACCGAAGTACTGACTACTGGGCTGGTGAATAAATAACCAATCGGCAAATAAGTAACCAATCGGCAATCCATTTGGTATGTTTTCATTGGTTTTTTGGTTTGCGTAAATCATTCATCAATCACTCCCACATCGAATTTCTTAAGAATTGGGCGAAATTAACATGAAAGTCAATGGAAAATATTTTTATTTGACCTTTGATTATTTCGGTAAATATACCAAGAGTAGCGACAGAAAATGATACATATATGTTTTATTAGGGTCTTATTTAAAACAAAATAGGTACAGCGATTTAAGCTGCGGCAAATTTCGTTGTTTGTTCTTTAGGTTCGCTTTACCCTACTCTAATTTAAAAATAATGAAACACTGGGCATGGGAAGGACATGGTATGCTCTTATTACAAAAATGCAAGGTATTTTTGTGATCGCAGTCAGAAATTATGATTTTGTGAAACACTGATGTATAATATCCTGGCCATATAACTTTACTATACAGAAATGCGAAACTAAATTAAGGGTAACTTTGCAGGTTTTTTTCTATTTATCGACAACAAACATGGCAGCCCCCAGTGACTGAATTTCCTGAATATCCTGAGGAATCTAGATGGTAATCGATAGTACAAACAATGATTTTTTGGACAAGTTGGCACTGAAATTTACAAAATTGCATTGCATTTAGCCCCTCAATTTGCATTTTTGTACAGAAAAATCTTAAAATAATAAGAAATTTGCTCAGATTGACCAGTTTTGCAGTGATAAAGTGTCATTTTAAAGTATGATTACAGACAGAATTCAAGGATTGTTTAACACTTTATCGTGTTTCATAAGTAGAACAAACATAAGTATTGAAAATATCACATTTATATTCCATTTTATTCGTGAAATAAATAAATAGTCTACATCCGTACACATTGTCGGCAAGTTTGTACATATGCATGCATAAAGAACTATGATCAGCATCCTTAAGGTAGTAAGGAGTATACCGTTAAGGAAAGGTGAAATGAGAAAGTAAGAGTTCGACATATCCGACATGAACTAGAACTAACAACACACCGATACGGGATTATTATCGTCACAATTTCTTATGTAGAAATATACCTTTAAGTCTATAGTTCTATAAAGGCAGTTCAACAATTTTTAAAATTGTGGATTTCCTATGTTTGCAATCTTTTGCTACTGATGACGAATTAATTTTCGAAGTTGCCATACAGCTTATGAAAATTTATTGGCGTTGGAGTTAACATATGTGTTATGGTCTCATGTTCATTCACGCCATATCCTTTCTTAAACAAATTCTAAGCTCTAACCATATACACTTCGTTATACTAGTAATGATTTTAACTAAAGAACTATTCCCTCTTCATTATCAAAGAAGAAGAACTACACTGTCACTTCAATTCACATCTCCTATTCATGTATAAATTATATGGCACAACTTTAAAAATTATTGCTCAATTCAATTTATAAAAAAAGATTGATAGGAATTTTTTTCGCATTCTGAAAATAAGTATTATAATATCGAAATTCGGTATATTTGTTTATTTCTTGTTCGGTCGCTTTCATCTGGAAGGCCAATTCACAAGCTGTGCACGTTTCAACAAGTTTTGTCTATAGTTAAAGTGTTAATGTGATCCTTGTTGCAAGATAAATTGGTGATTTGCTGAATTTAAAAAATAACGTGTTGAAAGCGGAATAACTCAATTTGTGTTCTCCAACACTAAAAGTTTTAATGTATTTAGCAATATTCCATTAAGGAAAGGTGCAATAAGAACGTTAGAGTTCGTTATAACTGAAATGACTAGAAATAACAAACACATCATCGTCACAACTTCTTATATACAAATGTACCTTAAAATCTATAGTTCTTAACTCTTACCATCTATACTTTGTTGTACTAGTAAAGATTTTAACTACACTTCAATTATAGCTTATATTCCCTCATGACCAATAACATATATTTACCTCCTGAAATGACACCATTTTGAAAATCATTTGTAAATTGTGTTTATAAAAAGAATGGGAAGGAGTTTATTGTAGTCTCAGAAAATGTATTATGATACATGTACCGAAATTCGATATTCTTGTTTATTCCTTATCCATTCGGTTTCATCTGTATGACCAGTCTACAGTACAAACTGCAATATGTTTAAAATTCAAATATAGATATGTTCATTGTTGCAAGAAACATACAAGCTAATAAATGGGTGACTATTTCCATTTTTTAATTGAAATGTCCATAACCAGTGTGTTCATCAAATATTGAAGTTTCAATCACATTTTTTTATCAACTGTTGGGTATTACATTAATAGGTTGTTTGATATACATTTGTGTCTTTGTGTTTTTATGGTTAACTGCCACAATGCAAACATACATGATTAAGAAGACACATAGTTTTAAAGGTTAGCAAATATTTATCTAGAATTACGAGTTTGTAATTAGGTAAACAGAATATGTTTAAATGAAATGTACTTTTTACCTGCGTCACCAACGGTTACCGCAGGTCTAGGAGCCGCTCGACTCCGTCCGTCCGTCCGTCCGTCCGTCCGTCACGCTTTGGGTGTACCAAGTTTGTGTAATCTGAAACTCCGACACCTTTAACCCGATACTTTTGAAACTTTGCACAGTTGTTCTGGACACATTGAAGATGTGCACCTCCCCTTTTGGTGAGATTTGGAAAAAAATGTGGAATTTATCTATTGTTGAACTTTGTCATTTTTTCATCAAATTTTAACATTACGGTACTGAGTTTGTGTAATCTGAAACTCTGTCACCTTATACCTGATACTTTTGAAACTTTGCACAGTTGTTCTGAACACATTGAAGATGCGCACCTCCCCTTTTGGTGAGATTTGAATAAAAATTCTCGAATTATCTATTGTTGAACTTAGTCAATTTTTCCATCAAATTTTAATATTACGGTACTGAGTTTGTGTAATCTGAAACTCAGACACCTTATACCTGATACTTTTTCCACCTTACTTCAAAGATCAATCTGTTCCACTTATTTCGTATTCCTACACTAAACCCATTGCAACTTCCATTTTCAATTACAAACGGGTATTGCGTGACTTCAAAATTGACGACTTCAAAGCCAAACCACCTGATTGCGCTTGCTCCACTTCCCCCTTCAATTACAGTCCGGCTGGACACGTGATAACCGGTGACCTAAATATTATAGACAATATCAAACTAAGAGAGGTTTTTTCAAAAGGTCCCAAATTCCGTGAACCCCAGCATATCAACTGGAAGTACAATTTCAAAATTTTGATGGATGCAGTTGAGGACTATGCGAGGAAGTGGGCAAAGAAATGGAAAGAAGATGTCGAGACGCTGTCCGACTGGATCAGGTCCATTAAGTTGTTAATTGTGAATCGTATTCGGCGTTTAAAAACATCAATGAAATCCAGAAATCCCAGTATATTTGAAGATCCCCTCGTTAGGAAAACTATGGACAACCTCCATGAAAATTACGTCATTGTCCCTGCAGACAAAGCTTCTAACAACATACTGTTCGTGTGTAAGAAACACTATCTTGACTGTCTGGTTAAGGAGATGGGAATTGACAGTTCATCAGGAAAGCCTACTTATACTCCCACTACACTATCAAGGGAGGAGATTATGGAAAATCACAACTCTGTTTTAGCATCCTTTGGCATCAAAGCGGATGATGATAACAATCAGCTCCCCTACATCTACTGGGTCCCTAAACTTCATAA
>MJUU01055080.1:79705-89776 GCA_002080025.1 Modiolus philippinarum | reverse complement strand
ACTCGCTTTCCTGCTTTGTCTGTTCTTAGTCTATGGTTATAATTTTCGGTCATCGTTTTTGAAGAGTTGACACCTTTTTGGTTCCTTAATTACCAGTTACAATCTTAAGATTTGAAACCGTATTCATTAAAGTTACCAGATAAATAAGTACCATGTTGACAAGCAAAACATAAAGAACAAAAAAGTAAGTGTGGTTATGTATTAATCCCCTCTATTATCAAAAACCCTATTCATCTTGTATACATGGTATAAATTATCTCACATTATATATATATGATTTGTTTGAAGAAAGATGCGAAAATGTAGAAAAAAATTATTCATGAACATTTCGTGTGTAAATTTCATTCTCTTATGATGTGGCAGCAATATCTACTTCTTACACGATAAGAAAAGTTTTCGTATAACTTAGTGATAACTTTTATCATTTCATTGGTCTTTCATACGATTAGATAACTTTTCAGTCGTATTTTCATTGGTTGTTCTAGAGGTCACACATCAGGTCAAACCAACGTCATGGCAATCCGTGCTCATTGCATTATGCGGCTGCATTACTTTTTATTCCATTGGCAAGAAGAAGAAATGAAAAAATGAGCTTCGTGTGTACACACCTATTAATTCATTCTCCCAAAACAGTTGAATATATTTTGGCCACTTGAAATATATTATTTTATTGCTAAAAATAAGTTTATTTCTTTCCTGTGTTCTGTGTTGATGTTATGATGTAATGTGTATGGGGAGTCATTGACGCGTGGAAATTGACATCAGAATCAGTTACCACAGAGACAGAGAAATTTACACCTACATTAATTACAAATCATTCGTAACATTTTCACTCACCTGACAAGCAGAAATTAATTTTATTACTGTATAGATGTTTAAAACTGTAATTACAATTCAACCGAGCTTTCACCCAGGTTTGTCATCAGCGAGGAATCGTGTACCTGTCATTGCTATTGATTGTTGTGTACATGTGTATATAATGCAACATAGTTATTACATCTACAACACTTGTCGCTGTTTATAGTTTCTACTTTATATACGGGGAAAATTAATTGTTAGACTTTACATTCATTATAAGGATAAGTTGAAGTACATAATCAATCTTCAATGTATTCACAAACAAAACTAAATTCTCCCAACTTAACATAATTGGGAGAACAAGACAGAATGGTTTATCATAAGAGATTCGCTATTGAATTACAAATAATAATTAACTCGCTGAAGCGCGTTAATTATTATTGTGTAATTAAATAGCTCGATTTGATAACAAGCGATATACAAGCCTCACTCATAATGAAACTTATAATTTCAATAACATACAGAAAAAGGGAAATCAACTCCGTCTGAGCAAAAATAGACAACTTACTTTGTATATATTTCAATGTCGATGTGTAAGATGTCCATCTATATTAATTATTGCAGAATTGTACTTACATTCCTTACTGATAATGTTACAGAATATCAAGATCAATTTTAGGAGTTTCTAATTTGAAGCATTATCCATTTGATGTGTTTAATTTTTGCACTTTTAAGGTTGGCGCCAAATATGCGGCTAGCCTTTGTTTGTGTCAGAATAAAGTCCAGATATCTTATCGTTATTTAAAGTTGTGATTTGTCTTTCACAAGTTCAGTAATCTTGATAATTGAGGCCAGTGATTGAAATGCTCGGCCATTTTAGGTGTTTACTGACATCAGTTCATTTTGATCTAGTTAAAAAGAACAGGTACTTAATCAGTCCTAATATTCATTATTTGTCTATATTATGTACTGAAATCTGTGCAACAACCACTTTTGTAATCCTTTATTACATGATCGGATTTTGGGTTCAAGAGTTATTGCCCTTGAATTAGGCAAAATCTGTACATTTCATGGTTTCCGGGTTATAACATCAGTTTGCTTTGCAGGAAAGTTTTAATATTTTGGTAAACTGTTTCTATTCATAAAAAATGTTAAGCCAAAATCAGCTGAGGACAGGGCTTTGCATGAGGGAGATACTCCTTAGTTTTCAACGAAATTTACAAAGATTTTGATATTGTAAGGTTCCAAATAGAATCGGCTTTCGGGTCAGCACCAAAGTACTGACTACTGGGCTGGTGAATACCCTCGGGGACTAACAGTCCACCAGCAGTGGCATCAACCAAGTGGTAACAAATGACTCAATACCGAAGTTACTGTAAATTTAAATTCTGCATATGCGCATTTCGACAACTTATGTCTCTTCAGTGCAGATAAAATCGAAACGTTTGGAAGACCATAAACTCAAAGATGTATAAAAACTGATAGAGAACAAATAACCAATATGATTTAAAATGTTAAGCCAAAATCAGCTAACGACAGAGCTTTGAATGAGGGAGATACTCTTTAGTTTTCAACAAAATTTATAAAGATTTTGATATTGTAAGGTTCCAAATAGAATCGGCTTTCGGGTCAGTACTGACTACTGGGCTGGTGAATACCCTCGGGGACTAACAGTCCACCAGCAGTGGCATCGACCCAGTGGTAACAAATGACTAAATACAGGTTAAGTTCGATTTTGACCGTGATCGGATTTGGGTTCCAGAGTTATTATCCGTGAAAATCTAAATTTTATCGTTTCCGGATGATAACTTCAGTTTCTTGGGGGAAATTTTCATTTTTTGGAACGATGTTACTTTTTCATAAAAGAACAGGTAAAAACGAAATCGACTGTGATTGTATTTTTCCATTCATGAGTTATTTCCCTTTAATAACACAAAATATGTATAAGTTATTGTTTCAAGATGAAAACTTGAGATTGCTGTGAAGGAGAGTTTTAATAATTTGGGATTATGTTACTTAACATAAAATACAGGTTGCGTTTAATTTTCACCATGACTAGACTTTAGATTCATAGTTATTTCCCTTGAATTATGCAAAATCTGTAGAATTTATGGGTTCCGGATGATAACTAAGGTTTTTTATGGAAATTTATAAATATTTTGGACAATGTTTCTATTTAGAAAATACAGGTCAAGTTAGATTTTCATCATGATCTAATTTTTTGTACCAGAACTATTGCCCTTGAATCACGCAAAATGTAATGAAAATGCTAATGGTTAAGCAAAATAGTTATCCAGGTTCCTTCAACTACTAGAATTGCCTACGGGCGAGGATATCTTTTATGATCAGCAGATCACCAGATATCCTAATTTTAAAATCACTTAATGGTAGCACTAGTTTTGTATTGGGATTAAAAAGGGTAATAAGGATAAAAAGATGACCTATGTTCTACCATATTTTATTTTCCATATAACAGGAAGAGAGAATGGCACACATGGAAAAAAAGAAATTACTGGTAAGAATGATAGAAGATGTCGTGAGTATGCGTAACATTTTGTGAAATCTTATTCACATTTTGTAATATAGACTGTTAAAGAATTATATTAATATATTTCATTTATGGTGTACTTTTTGGTGAGGGAATTTTTCATATGGAAACAATATTATATTTTCCAAGTTTGGTATTTATAGGTTATGTAAATTCAAAAAAACGTTATTCTAACCACCTGTGTATAGTGCCCAAATCTCACTATTTTATTTCGCCAGTTCTTACAATCGACCTGATGGGTGCCATGTGTTGTAATCGTCCTCTAACTTAAGACACGCACCAGTGCTTTTGTCGGGTAACGGATGACATTGATTGTATGAGAACTTTGCCAGTTTAATTTATGTTTGTTGACGACCCCGCATCATTGACCAGAAAAGACATTGATATAACACTGCTCGAAATGAATTCCGCTTAAACCGGTGTTAGAAGCCAACTTGAACTTGGTACGAGGTGTGAGCAAAGCTCATTGTTGAAGGCATCATGTTGACTTCAAGATTAAGAACAACAATTAAAGCGTTATTCCGTTACTTAGTGCTACCGTGTTCTTGTTGAGACTTTGTCTCATGTACATTTTCTCCATATCATTTCTTTTTTTTTTATTGTTGAAGAATTTGCATAAAACGATCTGACATTTCAGGAAAAAGAGTGACTCTTCAAAATCTAGAAATGTTACAATCTAACACACCACGAGTTGCCCATTGAATTTTTTTGATTCTTTCAATATGTGTTGTAGTTTTTTCTTTTCCATAGTATTTCATGTTTTTTTTCTAATTTTCTCTCACTTCTACATATGTTAGATGAAATCACTGTTATATATCCTCTCGTACACGCTGCAAATGAAGAGGCCATGAAATGTTCCCACAGAAAATGGGATATTGAATCTCTTATATCTAAATGTAAATCGGGGTAATAACAAAATTACCGAACAGAATTGTCAAGAGCCTGACATTGTGACGTCAGGTGTTTTCTGACGTTAGGGACTGCAGAAAACTAATGTCACTCCAGATAAGTTCAAAATCGGTGAAAAAGAAAGCATGAAGAAAAAAAACTAAAAAAACTGTATGTTTAAAGGCTGAGAACCGAATCACCAGTCCCCCCAAAAGCTATCCAAAGACAATGTTATAGCATCAGAAACACCAAAAAAAAAAAACAATGACATTACATTAGTGCGCACAAAGTAAATATAAACGGAGACACAAATACAGATGAATGAATAAGACAGTATGAATGAGATCAAGTACACTGGTAGGATAAGCATTTCCTGCTTCTTAAAAACACTCAACGTGTTGAATATGTCAATTCCGGCATTCAAACCCAATCAAGTAAAGGAAAAAAAACTTATATGTTTTAAATGGTAAGAACCATGTTCATCTGGGAGAAAGAGCACAAATAACCTTAGAGGATTAAACTAAAAGTAACACTAAACCAAATGAGTACATAGCTGTTGGTCAAACTACTTGGAACCTTCAAAACTTAGGATATTGTATTTTTTTTCTAAAATGTCAGTTTTCGATCCATTTTCGAAGAATGGGAAAATCGTTCTAGTGATACCAATCGTAAAAAACAACGACAGTGGAATAGCACAGGTACAAGGGAAGTGATGATCACAATAATCGAAAAATCGGCAATAGGGAAAAACAAAGACATTAAGAACTAAGGCAATCATAGTGTGATAGTGTGAACTCCCATGAAAACGGAGTGACATCAGGTGCTTTCGAAGGGGAAGCATGTCCTGCTCTGTTAGCGGCACCCGTCACACTATCATGAGTGAGTCAATCCAGGGTTGAGTCAAAACTGGTTATGTCAAATAACGTGAAATCGTAAATAACATTACCATAAGAGATGCGTCGACCATAAGATTTCATAATAAAAAAATACCGATTTTACTTATAATTTATTCTTTAGAAGGAGTTCGACAACTTATATCTTCAGTGCGAATAGAATAAAATATGATCGATGGCTGGCAATCTAATAGAAAAAAGAAGAGAAACGGGGAAAGTGTCAAAGAGATAACGGTTCAAAAGGGAGTAACAACAACTTAAAGCCACTATAAGATCTCCAATGAACGGCGAGGAAACCCCATAACCCAACGGCAGGTCGGAGTCGGCCCCTAAATAAAGAGTAATCAAGTTCAGCGAAATAAACACCATCCTGGACTCCTACAGACATAAAGTAAACTAAGTAGAAAACAGACAAGAAACACATCGGCTTAATACATTTCCTGACTAAGGACAGGCGCAAACCAGCTGCGGCGGGGTTAAACTAGTTTTATTGGGCCCAAACCGTCCCCCTATAGCCAATATGATAAATCAAAAAACAATCGTAACAACAATAAAATTCAGTTAGCAACAAGACTGAGTCATTTGTAAAAAATAAAACTGAAAGAACTAAATATGAAAAACAAGAAAATTGGGGTAAATGTTAAGGTGACAACATCCCATATCCAGGTTAAAATGACCTAAAACAAAGCATCTAGGGGCCACCGTACGGTCTTCAACACTGTTAGGAACCTCACACTATATAGCAAGCCCTAAATGGCCCCAAAAAGGTAAAAAAGTGAATAAATCAATGGAAACAAACCACATCCAATAACCCAAATATCAAGAAACTAAAATTTTATAAGATATGTGTATGAATATATTGAATAGTAAATATACGGACATAAAAATGAAATCTCAAAAGACTACTAGCAGTTAACTGACATGCCAGCTCCAGACCCATTACCAACTGACAAATAGAATTATGTACCCTCAGTATACAGCTTCCATCAACATCCCTTCCTGTGAGGAGTTTAGCACAATGATTTCATGCATATACCAGAATACATAACGCGTGTCCATGCAATACTGATTTTAGAAATTTAGATTGCGTTAAGTTACGATGCAAATACCCTATCAAAAATCATGTTTAAAAGCTAGAACCTACAAATATCATGTGTGTCATCCAGAACGTATTTTGAAATAGTATTGCTTGGTTATTGTTCACATTTTTTCTATTCTAGGAGGAGGAAAATATTCGACTTAAGGTATGCATATTTAACTACCTTTTTAATAAGTCTATGAGAGTAATAACAAAATAACGTGCCAGAATCTATTGAACATTTAGGGGTTTAATTTTGTAAAAGAGGTGTATATAGTCTACAGAAGCACAATAAGCTTTTGGATTTTTTATTTTTATCTTGATGCAAACAAGAGACATCATGATGTCGATTTGACAAAGGCCCAAAAATGTGGATGTTAACACATATGACATGCAACGCGAACCTGTACTACATTTGTGGATTCAGAGATTTAATTGTGATGCAGAATTACTGAATATAGTCTGTACATCCGCAATAAGCTTTCGGAATTTTTATTTCGGTTCCAACTTTTTGTATATATCCTGAAAATGTCAAGTACTGATGTATATATATATATTTTTATTTTAAGCATTCAATTTTAAATTTTGATCATTGTTTAGAAAGATCAAATTTCTGAATACTTAGAATTCGTAAATTAGATTCAAATGTTGGCAAATATCCTTATATCTCAAAGACCACTTTTTAATTATACCTACCAACCATTCTTTCAGGATTTTTTTTTGATAATGCAATCATTTTGACCAATTCGATTTCAAAAAATATTTGATTTAAATTTTGATAAATTTCCTAAAAGTTTCAAAGACCACTTAGTGTATGGAATTCTTCCTAACAATCGTATAAATTGCAGCATTTGTTTCGATTAGTAAAGTCATTTGTACCAGTTCCATTTCAAAATATTTTGTTTCCAAAATTTCGTAAAATTTCTGAAAGTTTCAAAGACCACTTCTTTTTGGAAATCTTCTCAACAACCATACATCCTCGAATTCCTTTTAGTAAAATTAGTGACTATCGATAATTCCATTTGGAAATGTTGACAAAAAATGTGCCCAGGGTATTTGATAACTATTTTCTTCGTCAAAAAGGGGGTGCTGTGATCACTCTCGTTTCAGACAGGCATTAATTTAGTATTTTTTTTAATTTGCATCGGGTTGCTTATAGCCGCAACGGTAGCCTTATATTTCGGATTGTTTATAGCCGCAACGGTAGCCTTATATTTCGGATTGTTTATAGCCGCAACGGTAGCCTAATAATTCAGGTCTGTGCTAAAATTCAAAGAGTTGAAACCAAATAGTCCATTGATGAATCAAAATCGATGTCTGGTCCTGCAAAATTTTGGTCAATAAGTGACAAATCCATATCCATATGTACTTAAATGTAATTTGTTCACTGTAATACAATTATGTAAACTTCATCATTACATGTTTTCTATTAATTGAATAAGAAAAAAAAACATTACATGTATTTTTCTTACATTCATTACCTTTAGATTTGTGTCTGAAAGAAATGTGTAGTTGAACTTCCTAAAGGAAACCTCTTAAACAGATTGGGAATAATCCCAGTTGGGATAAATGGTTTTTATACATATTGGGAGGGAGAAATGACTAGTTATTCGTGAATTTCATTTTACATGTTAAATGGTGCATCACCAATGAAAATCATAAATCTATAGGATTCATCCCCGGTGAAACTGTACACCGTGCAATCAGGGTAGCGACTAAATGTACGAGGGGTAGTGCAAAATAAACCAAAAATAGGCATGCAGATGAAAAGTAACTTGATTGATTTTTCATTTTATAACGATATTATGCTTTACTTCGATTATTAATATGAGATTCGTCGGTGCAAATCCATATTATGTGTCAATTTCAGGTAGTTTGGATTGCTTATAACTTACTGTACGCAATTTCAACAGGGTAGGACTAGGCGTCACAGTAGGTAGCGACTAATTGAAAGTCGAACTGTACGCAGGGTAGAATTTTAACTGTACGCAGTGAATGACTATGTTTACAAACAAATTAGCCTATTATTTCCTACAAAGTGTATATATTCACCCTGAATGGAACCTAAATGTTGTTGTGCAATTGCTAAGAGCTGTTTTGTTTACTTGGGATTATGTCAGAATCAATGGAATAATGAAAGTCTGTAGATAAAGATCAAAACACCAAAACCATTATTACCATATTTAATTTAATGCTTTATTTATTTAAAGAGGATTATTACCATATGACCTGGATAGAAAAATCTTTTTTTGCATACAAATATGTGACAGTGAGCATTTTAATTAGTGTAAACATAACTTGTATATATAAAGATGCACATACAGACAATTATCGATCAAATTATTACACAAATTACTTTTTAGGATTTGAAAACTATATTGATTCATATCCTAAGGGTATAAGATACACTTCAAAACGATTCAATACAGCATGCTCAAAAATCAAGTCAAAGAGTTACAGTATATAATACAGTACAAGTTATAAAAGGTACAAAATACACACAAAAAAAGAGTTGAAAATAATATATAATATTTCAACATAAACTAAGGTCGGATACTAGAAAAGATGTGTAAAGTGTGTTAAGAAGTATGGGGCAGGTAAAAAGCGATAACCAATTACTGCTGATAATAAATTTTTGTACTGATTTAAGGTAACTCGGTAGTCTTCCGCCATTTTGAATTCGTTATTCATGTTGTTGTGGTATTATCTGCTTTTTGAATATGCAAATATTTTTATTTGTAATATATTAATCAATATTATATTCATAATACAATATGCAAAGGACCTACATGGAGTTGAATTACATGTCTTTATCTAATAAGACGAGGCATGGTAACTTGATAATTAAATACGTTGGAACAAGATATTTGAAAAAGGGAGATAATCTGATAAAAATATTTTACATAGATATTACTATGAAAATTCACATTTTATATATTTTATGGAAAACAAAGTCGGTGACCCCCATTTTTCTTTATATTTTTTGAAAGTATGTTCAAAGGGCTAACACATGAATAAAGTAAAACAAAAATCTATGGAATAGTTTTAAAGAAATCAACAATATACCTGTTTTTCCCTATATATTCATTAGAAATATTTGATTATTTTGATATCAGTTATTTTAAAAATAAGCACGGTCACCCCCCTTTTTTATTTTTTTATTTCAATGCTAATATAATAAGGAAAATTTCCTGAGAAAATAAAAAAAACCTATGGAGAAAAATTTTGGACTACCCATCTACCTTAAATACGTATTCATTTTGTTCCTGTGAGAGTAAATCTGATCCATAAAGGAGCAAGTTAGTCGTTAATCGAAAAGGAATCCGCATATTTAATATATATTGACTGCGCTGCCTGTGGTAATTGGTACATCGTAAGTAGTGATCTATTGTTTCTGGTTCTCCGCAAACACAGTTAGGACTTTGAATAAGTTGTTTCTTACATGAATGATCATTTAGACAATAGCGTGAAGAAATTGACCTGTACGGGTACCCGTATAATGGAAGGGGGTTTCTTAATCATCTTAGTTTTGAAATAAAGCTTTAAACTATTAAGTGAAGGACAATATTTTATACCAGTTGGCTGTTTATTCCAAAGCTTAACTGTTGAGGGGAGAAAAAAATTTCAATATAAAGCGGTTTTGGTGATAATGGAACGAATAGCTTCAGAGTTCCTTGTGTTATAAGTATATGTATGTAAGCCCTGAAATTCATTTTAATTGGAGACGGTACAAAAAGAGAAACGTAGCCGATATTCCAGTTCTTGAGTAGAAATATGTGTTTGACATTTGAACTGTATTTTCATTTCAATTCCACTTGCCAAAATATCCTATCCTGAATATATATCTATGCACAGTCACATTAACT
>MJUU01055080.1:45285-77572 GCA_002080025.1 Modiolus philippinarum | reverse complement strand
TCATGTGTACACTTTGTTCAATTACTATTATCTAAATTTGTGTAAATTCTAAAACCTAAGGATTAACTCCCTCCATCGTAGTTTTGTCCTTAGCTATATTTGATATTACTGATTATTCGGATTTCTTTTGGTTTTATGCATTTTAATCATTTTTGAAAGTATGGATTTCCTTTGTTATTTCCTTAATTTCCGAAATGGCCATACAGCTCATTAAAATTATTGCAGTTGGGGTTAACATATGTGTTATGGTCTCATGTTCATTTACCCCATATCCTTTCGTAAAATATGTGCTTGAAACTACTATGAGATATGAGCAAAGTTCATTGTTGAAGGCCGCATCCTGACTTCAATATGAAGAACAACAATAAAAGCGTTGTTCCCTTGCTTTGTTTACAAGGAATTTGTAGAAACTTTGTCTCATGTGCATTTACTCCATATCCTTCCATACGTGAAAGTCGCAAAAACCGCAGTATTTCTAGTGAATCTCACCGAAACTGTAAGTATGGTTTTCGATCGGTATGGGAAGTTTAAGTAAGAATCGAAAACGCGAATAATAGTTTTAGCAAATGAGAAACGAGAAACGGAAATCGCTTTTAGGTGTTAAATCTTCAGTCGATCAGAAATGAAACCGATATTCAAAATATGATTTAACCAATCAAATCGTTTATTCTGGTTTAAGCTCATTATTATCCCCTTTTCTTATGCAACGTTCGTCATTTTTATTTATTATATTTATTTTGATATTATGAATCAGCAAATCAGCAATCATAAAGAGTGGTGCTTGTGAGCCTTTTGGGTTGCAAACGAACATCAGATGCTCATATTATAGGAGGATTCGATCTCGTCTGTCTAAGTGTACCTTAACCAGTTTAACAGGTACAAATTTCGGCGTTTTAGACCAAGTTTAAAAAAATATCTAATTTACAAAATTCCGTAGAAAAGATGTTCTTTTTCATATAAGTTGTGTATTCTGTATTCATGGTCTGCTCTGTACTCAAGGTCTGCTTGGGAAATATACGTTTATTTTCGTGCAAAATACTAGATTAACCGTATATTTATGACAATCTAGTACCAAACGTAATATTGTTTTCTTGTGTACGTTTTGATGGCAATCATATTATTATTATTTTTTTGAAAAATCACTCAATGGTAGCAATATTTACGCATTAGGGTAAAAATGGGATTTGGAATACAAAGAAGACTTATGTTCTTCCATCTGTTTTATTACAGGAACGCAACACGTTTCTGGAAAGGGTAATTGAAGAAAAAGTGAGTACGGATTAATGTATTTTTTCATCTTCTGGTGGCAAGTAATTTACGTTTTAAAATACAATATATCCTTCGGAATTTGGATACAACGATCGGACAATTTAGAGAAGAGAGTGACTCCCAATTAAAAATAATTGTAGAAAAAAACCCCGTACTACTCTTATTTTGCCCGGTCAATTAAAGAAATGAACTAGCACGTTAATTTTGGTAGATAGAAATTGTATATATAGTGAATATTTCTTAACACCGTGATGATCATATATCTCATGCTGAAATATAAGATGGCCCACAGAAATTTTCCTTTGAAAAACTTTTACATGAACAAGTACTTATCATCTATAATTTTAACTTGGCATGAAATTTACTGGCATATTAAAAATGTTTAAGTTGTCGAAATGCGCAAATGACGACACTAAATTCACAGTAACTTCGGTATTTTGGTATTGATCATCATTGATTTTTTTACGAGATGTTATGTGTTTTGGCGGAGCTGGAATTTTTATCATTCAGTTTGGCAAATTACAGAGGAATTTTAGAGTAATGGACCTGTGCAAATGAAACCGGCCATGAATTCTCCTACAGAAAGCAAAACATTTTACCTCACATATCCATATGTAAATTAGATTCAAGGCGTTTCAATGAGAATATTATACAATTGCAAATAAGGTTTAATTTTGATTAACATGGGTATGTAAATTTTTTAAACGGGTAATGATATATTTTTCGATTTTTGTTGATATGTTATATTCATAGAGCAGTTTGCCACTGTTCTAGTTTACCGACAATATCAAGGATTGTTTAGGTTACCTAGCTATACCAAACGTAAGCTTTTGCCATCACTTGTAGTCTGTCGTCTGTCAATCTTAAATTTTTCATTCAAAGATCTCCTTTGAAAAGATCTGATCACAATAGTTCTTGGTCCATACTTAGTCCAAGATATCCGCCAAAGGGGAAAATCATTTTAACATTGGAACCTATCGAAAAATATTCAGAATCTCATTCTCATGAACTTCTATACCAATTAGACCTTTCTTTATGAAAAAAAAGCAAATAGGATAAATGTCAAGGAGACAACATCCCATATCCAGGTTAAAACGACGAAACAAAGCATCTAGGCGTCACCTTACGGTATTCAACACAGTGAGGAACCTCACTTATGTAGCAAGCCCTTAATGGCCCCAAAAAGGTAAAAAATGAATAAAGCAATAGACACAATGCTCCTTAGGTGCTCCATTGCAAAAAAAATATCTGCAGGTCCATATGAAATCCAAGACGGCATCCAACAGGGAACATAGTTTAACATTGAATCCTTTGAAATGTCATTCATCTCTCTATGTCGGCCGCGGTCTAGGTGAAAAATACAGGTTCTTCATGGCCTCTTGCTCATTTTTGTCTCGCCCGCGACGAAAGTCGCGGAAAGCGAGACATATGCGTACAATGTATGGCGGCGGCGGCGTAAAATTTTCATATTAAGATTGTGTGATTAGGTCACTTTCTCAGTAACTATAAGTGGTAGGTCAATGTTATTTGGTATATAGTTTGCTATATGGCTTTTTTCTGTGACCTCAGTTTCACGGTCCAGTGAAAATGTTAAGTTTTTGTGCTTAGTGTAGTTTCTCAGTAAGTATAAGTGGTAGGTCAATGATATATGGTATGTAGGTTGGTCTTAGGTAGTACATGACAGTCTCTCATATGACTTTTGTCCTTGACCTCAATTTCATGGTCTAGTGAGCATGTAAAGTTTTTGTGATTAGGTCGTTTTCTCAGTAACTCTAATTGGTAGGTCAATTATAATTGGGATATAGGTTGGTCTTGAGTGGTATATGACAGTCTGCTATATGGCTTTTGTCTGTGTCCTTAATTTCACAGTCCAGTCAACATGTTAAGTTAGTGCTTGGTTTAGTTTCTCAGTAACTATAAGGGATAGGTCAATGATATATGGTATATAGATTGGTCTTAGGCAGTACATGACAGTCTGTCATATGGCTTCTGTCCTTGACCTCAATTTCACGGTCTAGTGAGCATGTTAAGTTTTTATGATTAGGTCCTTTTCTCAGTAACCATAAGTGGTATAGGTCAATGATATTGTGTATATATGTTTGTTTTGGGTAGTATGTGACAGTCTGCTATATGGCTGTTGTCAGTGACCTCAATACATGGTCCCGTGATCTTGTTAAGTTTCCTAGTATCTTTTTATGAAGGTTAAAAATATTTGGTATGTGGGTTTGTCTTAGATTGAAGATGACAGCCTGGTATTTTGTTTTAACCCTTGACCTCATTTTCACGGTGTAGTGAACATGTTTGGTTTCTCAGTATCTATCAGTGGTAGGTCACTGATTTTTGGCATTTTGGGTGAAACGTGACAGTCTGCTATATTGCTTTTGTCAGTTCATCTAATTTCACAGTCTAGCGAACATGTTAAGTTTTCTGATTTAGGCAGTTTGAGTTTTCTCATCAATTTTGCGACCAAGTAGGGACGGGCGAGACATCAATTTAGGTCTACACTTGTCTAACTATTTTGCGTGACTTTACTAGATATCATAAGATGATTTGGATAGGTTTAATCAAAATCCAACCGAATTTTCCAATAATTTGAAGAATTACACTTTAGAAAACAAATTACCAAAAATTAACAAAATCGAGTCATATAAGCTCACAATCTTTTACTGAAATAGTGATGTGTTTAGTTGAAATGCTAAAGAAATTATCCCTTTTCAAAATTATTTAAGTTGCATCCGAAATTTGATAAATTTTATATATTGCTAACCTTTGAATTTAACTTTCTGAAAACAAAAAGAAAAGTCGGGTCATCAATCCTTTTATAGTTATTAAAAAAAATCAAAATATTCGAAGTGATTTCTTTGTAAAAAAATTTATTGAAATTACCTCCCTTGTTAATATTTTCATTTCTTTTAGGGTTTTACATTCCAACGATCGTTCTGAATTTTACAACAAAAATGAATGCAAGATTAAGAGAACTTGGCCAATGAAGTGACATATTTAAAAGATTGTAAAAATTTATTAAAAAAAAAAGTCTATCCTAACATTAAGGTGGTTCGGAATTCTAAAACTGCGTATCCATCTCGCGCATCTGATGTTAATTTGAATTTACCATTAGACTGTTGTTAAAATGATTTGGAATAGTTTTTATATAATAAATAAAAGAAATAAGCAACATTTATTCTGCTAGCTCACAAAATATGTCGCCTTTTGAAGAATTCTTAATTCTTAATTTATTAAGTGGAGATAATTCTAAAGAAATAACAATGGAGTACATTTTCACGATTTTATGGTTAGACTCTACTAAATGACCAATCAGCTGCTGGCATAGTCAAAAATAGTACTTATATAAACAAAACCACGCTACTTTCGGTTTGTTCCTAGTTGTAGATTATCATTAACAAAATCTTCCGTTTTTCCATCTACATTACAAGCATGGAATAATTTGAGTCTTGATGACAGAAATTGTCAAAGTAAGAAAAGTTTTAAAACCAGTTTAAACAAAATTCCTACGAATTCTTCTGTTCCTGTTTGGTATTTTCATGGAACAAGAAGAATGAATATTTTAAATACTAAAATCCGTTATAATAATAGTGCATTGAATTATGATCTTTATCGGTTTAACTTAAGAGACAATCCTAGCTGTGCGTGTGGATTTCGATGTGAAAACTCATTCCACTTTTTCATGGAATGTCCTAATTATAATAATATTCGGCGCGATCTTTTCTTAGTCCTGGGTATATATGGAGATATTTCTTTAAATTGTATTTTGTTTGGAAATAAAAATTATCCTGTAGAACAGAATGTTGACATTTTTCTTGCAGTTCATGAATTTATAAAACATAGTAAACGCTTTGATTAGTGGTTGCAGTGTGTGTGTATGTATGTGTGTGTGCGTGTGCATGTGTTTGTAAGTGTAACTTAAATTATATTTTTTTGAATGTATTAAGAATATTTATTCACATGTTCATTTGCTGTCATTACCTTATTATGTTGTATATTGTAGGGAGAGGGCTTTATATAATGTTGTGATAACTTGTGCCCGATCCCATTGCTGTAAATGTTTTGAGCAATAAAATATGTTTAATTAAAAAAATTCGGTTTGAATATATCTGTCAATATTGATACTAGAAAATACGAGGGGACTTCATAAACATAAGTGGATGCTATAAATCGGATAATGGTTTTTATGAAATAAAAACGAAACGCTAGGCTATGGAATTGGGTAGAAAATTGCGTGTTTGATTGACAAGGGTGTGGTGGCTCATGATGTATTTGTATACTCAAATCAATACTTTTCGTTATTTTTGTAATGTCGGATTCTACACACACAACTGAACCATATACAGCTCGCTGGTCATTCTAAGATAAAATCACAATTTTGTAAAATGGTAAAACTGGAGAAATTTAATGTTGTTCTAGCGTATTTGATTCTTCAAAAGGAGCTTTATCTATTTCTAAAGTATTTATCATTGCTTTAGGGGGTATAGCATCCTTACATCATAGAGAGTTACACGTTTTACACACAATATGCTTCTCTCCTTTTAACATTTCTTTCAACCTCTCATCTTTTGCATTAAATTCTTTCTCGTGTACTTGGCTTCGAAACATAAACCTTTTACAGCACACACAAATAAACACCGGTAGCTCTTTATTCTTCCACAAAAAACGCGATTCTATCTCTTTCCACCTTTCGTTCTCCATTGCCTAAGTATCTCCACAAACTATAATCAAGCTTTGTTTAACACAATTGAAAAGTCTTTTATAGACAATATACAATAGACAATATTTCATTAACAAATCAAAGTGCCCAATTTGAGCAGTATAAAAAAAACAATACATGAACAATACAGAGACAATAATTAACATTTATGAGTATTATTGAATTACACATATAACATATAAACTATAATGATTAAAACACATTGAACCACCTGGAACTATTCACATACCAGTACCAGAGGGAGACAACTCTCATTGCAAACTTAATAAATGATCTATCCTCTGAAATAACTGTTTTAACAATTTATACAAAATTAAATTATATTTTTATCCTCATTACTAAGCCAAATAAATTTATTTTCATCTGTATGATCTTGAAAATATTTGTTTAAATTACAAATCTGTTAAAAAATAGGTTTTCTTATATCATTTAAGCTACTACATTTAATAAAAAAAATGGATCTCGTCTCCAATGCCGTTACCACATAATTCACATTTTCTATATTCAACTTTTAAATTAGTGTATCTACCTTTTTCAATATTTATATGATGTGCACTTATCCTAAATTTTGTGAAAAGGCATCTGTCATTTTCTTGACCATATTCCAAATATTTTTCAGTTTAAAAATTAGTTTTAAATGTGCCATAAGTTCTTACCTTGCTACCAACCATAGCATTTCTTTTATTATCATTAAATAGTCCTTTCAACCAAGTTTTACTAAACACATTTTTTAGAGAGACTTTAAGTTTATTAGTGATTGAACTTACAGACCATTTACTTGGTTTATTCATCAAGTAACCAAGTTTAAAATAGGAAAGAATATACTTAATATTATTCATCCAAGACTCCTTATTATGTAAATCCATGGTTTTGGATTCAATAAAAGCATGATAAAGGATGCTATTAGTATCCAATATATTTTCTAGATAATACCAATATTTAACCATATTGAGGAGCATATACATAAAAACAGGGTAACTTCCCACTTCTCCTCTGCAGGCTAAGTTGGAAGATTTAGTTTTTACTCCAAGTGCGAATTTAAAAAATTTTGTATGGACCTTTTCAACAATTAAATTATCAGTCTCTTTTAGAAGAAAACCTTCTTCATCATTTCTTAATTTCTTGGAAGAAAAATAACCCCAGATCTCTGAGCCATACAATAAAATTGGCCTTATAGTATGATTATATAAATGTATCAAGGTAGAAATGCTAGGCTTATCTTTAAAACATTTTATTAACTTAAATAAAGCTTTCATGCCCTTTAAAGCTCACCTGGCTATAGGTGCCATCACTTTTCGTCCGTCGTCCGTCCGTCCGTCGTCCATCGTCCGTCCGGCGTAAACTTTTCATTCAAAGATCTTCTTCTCTGAAACTAATGGGCCAATTGAAACCAAACTTAGCTACAATAGTCCTTAGATGGTCCCCTGCAAAAAAGTTGTTTTTCAGATCTGCGCTATATCCAAAATGACCACCAGCGGGGATCATAGTTTTAACATTGGACCCTATTGGAAAAGACATCCAAAGATCTTCTCCTCTGAAACTACTGGGCCAATTGAAACCAAACTTGGTCACAATAGTCCTTAGATGGTCCCCTGCAAAAAAGTTGTTTTTCAGATCTGCGCTATATCCAAGATGGCCGCCAGCGGGGATCATAGTTTTAACATTGGACCCTATGGGAAAAGACATTCAAAGAACTTCTCTGAAAATACTGGGCCAATTCAAACCAAACTTGGCCACAATAGTCCTTAGATGGTCCCCTGCAAAAAAGTTGTTTTTCAGATCCGCGCTATATCCAAGATGGCCGCCAGCGGGGATCATAGTTTTAACATTGGACCCTATGGGAAAAGACATTCAAAGATCTTCTCCTCAGAAACTACTGGGCCAATTGAAACAAAACTTGGCCACAATAGTCCTTTGATGGTCCCCTGCAAAAAAGTTGTTTTTCAGATCCGCGCTATATCCAAGATGGCCGCCAGCGGGATCATATTTTTAACATTGGACCCTATGGGAAAAGACATTCAAAGATCTTCTCCTCTGACACTACTAGGCCGATTGAAACAAAACTTGGCCATAATAGTCCTTAGATGGTCCCCTGCAAAAATGTTGTTTTTCAGATCCGCACTATATCCAAGATGGCCGCCAGCGGGGATCATAGTTTTAACATTGGACCCTATGGAAAAAGACATTCAAATCTCTTCTTCTCTGAAACTACTCATCCAATTGAAACCAAACTTGGCCACAATAATCCTTAGATGGTTCCCCTGCTAAAAAGTTGTTTTTTAGATCTGCGCTATATCCAAGATGGCCGCCAGCGGTGATCATAGTTTTAACGTTGGACCATATGGACAAACACATTCAAAGATCTTCTTCTCTGAAACTACTGGGCCAATTGAAACCAAACTTGGCCACAATAGTCCTTAGATGGTCCCCTGCAAAAGAGTTGTTTTTCAGATCTGCGCTCTATCCAAGATGGCCGCCAGCGGGGATCATAGTTTTAACATTGGACCCTATGGGAAAAGACATTCAAAGATCTTCTCCTCTGAAACTACTCGGCCAATTGAAACCAAACTTGGCCACAATAGTCCTTAGATGGTCTCCTGCGAAAAAGTTGTTTTTCAGATCCGCACTATATTCAAGATGGTCCCAGCGGGGATCATAGTTTTAACGTTGGACCATATGTACAAACACTTTCAAAGATCTTTTTCTCTGAAACTACTGGGCCAATTGAAACCAAACTTGGCCCCCATAGTCCTTAGATGCTACCCTGCAAAAAAGTTGTTTTTCAGATCCGCGCTATATCCAAGATGGTCGCCAGCGGGGATCATAGTTTTAACATTGGACCCTATGGAAAAACACTTTCAAAGATCTTCTTCTCTGAAACTACTGGGCCAATTGAAACCAAACTTGGCCACAATAGTCCTTAGATGGTCCCCTGCAAAAAAGTTGTTTTTCAGATCTGCGCTATATCCAAGATGGCCGCCAGCGGGATCATATTTTTAACATTGGACCCTATGGGAAAAGACATTCAAAGATCTTCTCCTCTGAAACTACTAAGCCGATTGAAACAAAACTTGGCCACAATAGTCCTTAGATGGTCCCCTGCAAAAATGTTGTTTTTCAGATCCATGCTATATCCAAGAAGGCCGCCAGCGGGGATCATAGTTTTAACATTGGACCCTATGGAAAAAGACATTCAAATCTCTTCTTCTCTGAAACTACTCATCCAATTGAAACCAAACTTGGCCACAATAGTCCTTACATGGTTCCCCTGCTAAAAATGTGTTTTTAGATCTGCGCTATATCCAAGATGGCCGCCAGCGGTGATCATAGTTTTAACGTTGGACCATATGGACAAACACTTTCAAAGATCTTCTTCTCTGAAACTACTGGGCCAATTGAAACCAAACTTGGCCACAATAGCCCTTAGATGGTCCCCTGCAAAAGAGTTGTTTTTCAGATCTGCGCTCTATCCAAGATGGCCGCAAGCGGGGATCATAGTTAAACATTGGACCCTATGGGAAAAGACATTCAAAGATCTTCTCCTCTGAAACTACTCGGCCAATTGAAACCAAACTTGGACAATAGTCCTTAGATGGTCTCCTGCAAAAAAGTTGTTTTTCAGATCCGTGTTATATCCGAGATGGCCGCCAGCGGGGATCATAGTTTTAAAATTGGACCCTATGGGAAAAGACATTCAAAGATCTCCTCTGAAACTACTCGGCCAATTGAAACCAAACTTGGCCACAATAATCCTTAGATGGTCTCCTGCGAAAAATGTGTTTTTCAGATCCGCGCTATATTCAAGATGGCCGCCAGCGGGGATCATAGTTTTAACGTTGGACCATATGGACAAACACTTTCAAAGATCTTCTCTGAAACTTCTGGGCCAATTGAAACCAAACTTGGCCACAATAGTCCTTAAATGGTCCCCTGCAAAAGACTTGTTTTTCAGATCTGCGCTCTATCCAAGATGGCCGCCAGCGGGGATCATAGTTTTAACATTGGACCCTATGGGAAAAGACATTCAAAGATCTTCTCCTCTGAAACTACAGGGCCAATTGAAACCAAACTTGGCCACCATAGTCCTTAGATGGTACCCTGCAAAAAAGTTGTTTTTCAGATCCGCGCTATATCCAAGATGGCCGCCAGCGGGGATCATAGTTTTAACATTGTACCCTATGGAAAAAGACATTCAAATCTCTTCTTCTCTGAAACTACTCGTCCAATTGAAACCAAACTTGGCCACAATAGTCCTTAGATGGTCCCCTGCAAAAAACTTGTTTTTCGGATCCGCACTATATCCAAGATGGACGCCAGCGGTGATCATAGTTTTAACATTGGACCCTATGGAAAAACACTTTCAAAGATCTTCTCCTCTGAAACTACTCAGCCAATTGAAACCAAACTTGGCCATAATAGTCCTTAGATGGTCCTCTGCAAAAAGTTGTCTTTCAGATTCGCGCTATATCCAAGATGGCCGCCAGCGGGGATCATAGTTTTAACGTTGGACCCTATGGACAAACACTTTCAAAGATCTTCTTCTCTGAAACTACTCAGCCAATTGAAACCAAACTTGGCCACAATAGTCGTTAGATGGTCCCCTGCAAAACAGTTGTTTTTCAGATCTGCGCTATATCCAAGATGGCCGCCAGCGGGGATCATAGTTTTATCATTGGACTCTATGGAAAAAAACTTTCAAAGATTTTTTTCCTCCGAAACTACTATCCAATTGAAACCAAACTTGGCCACAATAGTCCTTAGATGGTCCCTTGCAAAACAGTTGTTTTTCAGATCCGCGCTATATCCAAGATGGCCGCCAGCCGGGATCATAGTTTTAACATTGGACCCTATGGGAAAAGACATTCAAAGATCTTCTCTTCTGAAACTACTGGGCCAATTGGATCCAAACTTGGACAAAAGAACTGCACTCCATCCAAAATAGCTGCTAGTCTGGAACATAGTTTAAGTTATGATAATATAACATCAATGTCTATTAACAAATTTGAAAATAATGCCCTTAAAACATTGGGACTATTCTAACTGCATTAGTTAGCCGCGGCCCAGGTGAGCGATATAGGCTCTTGAGAGCCTCTTGTTATAAAGATATCCTTTTACGTATGAAAAGGTGCCTGATGCACAAAATGTGACTCCAAGATATGTATATTTCTGTTCACATTTTATAGGAATATTGTTAAAACAAATCTTTATATTCTTAAGTCTTCTAGCTTTCTTGAATGCTAATACTTTTCTTTTGTCACAATTGATATCTAAACACCAATTTTTTGTAAATTTATACAAACTGTCTACACAGTTTTGTAACCCCTTTTCACTTGTAGAAAGTAAAACTAAATCATCAGCATACATCAGACAGTTTAATGATTTGGATTGAAGTATGACCGGATCACATGATGAATTGAAGTATGTAGGCAAATCATTCATATATAAATTAAAAATGTTAGGTCTCAAATTACCTCCTTGTCTGAAGCCAATGTTTGATTTAAAAAAGTCTGTACGGCAAGAATCAATTTTTACACAAAGTTCAGTATTTCTATACATAGATTTTATTATGATATAAAATTCTGAACCAACACCGGCTCTTTTTAATTTGTAAATCAGAGTCGTATGCTTTTTTAACATCAACAAAACATGCATATAAAGGTTTACACATGTTTCTTACATACTTTTGAATTAATGTGTTTAGTGCAAACAAGTGATCTGAAGTGCGGCAACCGTTTCTAAACCCAATTTGCTCTTAACATATAATATCTTCTTTTTCTAAATAAGTAGTTAATCTATTAATCAATATTTTATTAAATAATTTACCAACTGTATCATTTATTGTAATGCTCCTGTAATTTGAAGGATCATAAGTAGACCCTTTTTTATGGATTGGGGCAATGTATCCTTTGGACCATATGTAAGAGTATATCCCTGAGGAAAATAGTTTGTTAAAAATTTGTAATAATAAAGGGTTAAGTGTTGTCTGGCCATTTTTAATCATTTCATTAAGTACCATGGAAAACCCACAAGATTTACCATTCTTTAATGATCTTACCGCTTTTATAAGTTCTGCTTAAAAACAACAGTATTTTCTAGTTCTTCTAGTTTTTTTGAAGTTCTACATTATTTGGCAATATTTTCTCATTCAATGACCTAAAATGATTTTTCCAATCATTAAAGCTAATGTTTGACTCTTTTTTAACCTCGTGAGTGTCAGATTTTAACTGATCAATGAGTTTCCAATCAGCTTTTGGATTCTCTTCGTTTAGGTTATAAAGTTTATTAATTAAATCTTTCTTAAAATTTCTTATTTTAAATTTCCGACATTTTCTGTATTTTTTTTTAAACATTTAAAATATGAACCTCTGATGAATGGATCTGTGCTATATATTTGAAGTAAATAACATTTACACTTTTATCAAAATTTTTTCGAAGCAATAATTTAGAATCATATTGATAAGAATCATAAAGGGGTAAATGTTTGATCGTTAAATCATGTTCCTCTGCAACTCTTGCATTCATATCACCTGCAATTAAAATTTGTCCTTTTCCTGAATATTTGTTAAGATCTTTTTCTAATAAATCAAATATATCATAATCTATTCTCCTAGTAAATGGGGAATTCTCTGGGGGTTATAAATGAAGCAAATATATATATTATCTTTAAGGCCAAAGAAAAATTTATCCAAATAGAGCCATATATAATCATTACAAGATTGTTCTAAGAATTTAACCCCATGTCGAATAGTAACTTTCATGAAAATTGACAATCCTCCAGATTTTTGCCGGTATGCTTTAACTTGGGTCTTATTTGATGAACTGGGCGAGGATACTCTTCTAAACCCAGACTATTCTCTTTATCACAATGAGTTTCTTGTAGACAGAAAATGTCATAACCTATTAAATTGTTGGTAAATTCTGGCTGTTGGAATTTGTTTATGCCTTTACATTTATAATCATTTATGTTCCAGGTGGATATTTTCAAATTTCTTCCATTATAACACATTATAATGAATATCTTAATTTATATAAGAATCAGGAATGAAACCAGACATAATAAACAATACTTACAGAATAACATATAATACATGTGTTTACAAAGTCAATCTATAGTAGAGTTGTGTATAACTAAATGTAAAACAATAAACTACACATGCACACACACACACACACACACACACACACACACACATATATATATATATATATATATATATATATATATATATATATATATATATATATATACCAAACTTGATGTAATACTATGGTCTATAATAAAATGCTCTACCATACCTATCAACCCTTTGGTCACTTCTATAATACCTGTGATAATATAACTTGTTTTGTTGGTTGTAGTTGTCTCAATACCTATAGTGTACATTGTCATTGTTTACTCTTAAATCTAATGATTTTCTTATAGCATGCTTGATATTGCTAACAAATACTTTTGTACCTTCATCATTCAAATGAACAGAATCACACATAAATTTTCTGTTTGGTAGACCATGTATACTAAGTGAGGAATTGTCACAAAATGTGACATAATCATATTACAATAATTTGCTTTGTAAAATAATATTGACCCTTTGCATCTTATCATTGAGCACATCTTGCTATTCCAAGAGATATAACAACCTTTAAATTTGGCAATTTTTCTTTTAATTTGAATAAAATAGTCGAACCTGTTCACTGATATTTTCAGGAGTATCATTCTTTACATCACTGGTGAAGAGGTGCAAAAATAAACAATCTATGCTAACATTCAAGGAATCAGTGAATTTTTTGGCATCTTCAATATAATTACAAACTTCCTTTTTAACCTTACAACCTTGCACAAAATTTTCAACCCTTACTTTCTTTAAATGAGAATTGCCAATTAGCAGCATATTTTTTTCTTTCATTTGTTTTTTTAGCATCAACCTTCTTATTTTGCTAAATAACTCTTGGGTTTGTGTGTTGTTCTTTTGTAACCCTTTCTTTATTGTGAGCAGCAGATTTACTAGCAACACTAGCTTGAGTTTCTAATTTTGTAGGGGATTTTTTTGAAACAGATTTATTGAGGATATTGGGGATATACAATGGATATTGAGAAGATACTCTGCTTGCATCCGTTAAATTAGCTTTGAGATCTAGTGACCTAAAAATTTTACATATTACTGGCCTCTCACTGATACTGCCGATGTCTACTGATATTTATGATGATTCTTTACTTAATCCTGCGGGAAGTTTTGAGTTTGATTTTTCTTCTGTAGTGCGACAGTGTTCTACCAGCAGACTAGGCTCCTTTAGCTAGCCGGCAGATTAGCGGCGAGCACCCCTTGACCCATCTTTCAAAATTACGTATTGTCATATTCTCTCCTCTCAAGATTGTGGTCATGGAGTTAGTAATCTACCTGTATTGGGTTTTATTCGTATGTTTACTATACTATAGGGAAACGGGACAGATAAAGGGGAGGTTTGGGTACCAATAAACCGGTTTAACCCTACCGCTGGCTTTTGCTAGTACCGGTACCAAGTCCGGCTGTCCCGAGTTCCTATAGTTGTTTACGTTTGTCTTTTGTCTTATTTGTGGTTTTCCTGTGTATTATTTCCCTAGCAGATTGTGGCATGTAATTATAATTTTCAGCCATTGTAGGTGTTTCCTGTTGTCCCTTTTATTCCATTTAGCATTATCTTTAGCCCTTTTCATACTCATTTGTTTTGAATCTACATTGTTAATACAACAATAATTAAAATCTACATTAACATTTGTAGTATCATGTTTGTTAAAAAACAATTTATTTAAATCAGGATGGTCATTTTCATCGGATAAAACTTCAAATCGATTTTTAACAGGACACATGTATTGTGGTGTTGTGTTCATCTTAATATCTTGTAAAATATCACTAATATTTGTAATCTGTTCCTTCATTTCATCTTATACATGCTGAACCAAGTTTGTTATCTGTTGTTTCATATCAATGTTGTCATTTCGGACCTGATCCAGTTGATTTTTCACACTGGACTTTTCTTGCATGTTTGCCATTTACTGCTTTATATCAATATAGTGTTTTTGCAGTTCATCAAACTGGTGTCTCAAATTTGACTCTCCTTGTATTTGTTGAACAATGCCTGTCATTTGATGTTTCATATCAGCATAGTTTTTTGTAATTGATCTAGTTGATTTTTCAAACTTTACTCTTCCCTATTCATATTACTTAATGATTGTACAATTGTTTTCTAAAATCTTTCAGCCACTGTTTCAATAACAGTCGAGTAAGAAAACAATTTCACCCCCTTTTTTTTATACATTTACAATTCACTGATTGTGTTTCTGTCTATCAGTGTTTATAGTATTTGTATATTATTGATTATTGCACAACACCTAATCATTATTTATTAACTTCTGGTTTTAAATTTATACATTACTGGTCTTATTCTTTTATCATATCTATATTTATAGATATTGCAATACAAATCCCACCATCCTCTACAAACCTGTTCCCAGTACCACCTAAAGTAAATGTTTATAATACTTTTCAACTTCCACAAGGAAAAAGAAAAAAATAAACCCCACCCCGTATTATCAGGACGAAACTGGACACCATTTTGATTTTCGAGAATCTGAAATTCCTATTGTTCAATAGTCTTCTGCGCATGCGTTCTCCTCACTGCGCAAGCGTACTCCTCACTTCTCCCCAAGAACTATCTATATAGCTAGGCTATTCCGTAGCATAGCTAAATATCCGAGTTCTTAAACGCTCTTGTGATCATGAAACACTTCCGGATTGACAAGCAATTTGATTAAGTCAGCCACATTGCACGAGTAAAATACTGAAGCCTCTTCAATGATGACACGTATGCCCAAGGATCTGAAAGGGAAAATTGGTAATTTGCATACCCCAGTTGAATGAGGCGATAGAAATTTCTTATTAGACTTTAAAGTTTGGTCATCGCTTGGATATGTTTCTTGGCAGACGTGCCACTTTGAGAAAATAATATCGCCGCATAAAGTGAACTTCAGGTAATTTTGAAAATTCACAAAACGTTATAATGGCCGCCTATGGAAAATATTTAGTGGAGTGTGACCTTAAGCCGAAAATTCAGGGGAAATAAAATTTTTGCCTTTAAGTGACTTTTTATGTTTCAATTGGTGAAATATGTCTAGGTTACAGGAAATAAAGGTATATTTTGCACCAAAGATCAACCGGTATCAAATTACAGACCTGTTCATATATTATGTAATATTTTGCAAAATTTAAAGAATTTCCCATTTTTCAAGCCCCTTTCTGACTCTTACCAAAGTTAAAGGATGTAGATACACTAAATGAATTAGAATAGAGGAAATGCAAGTTGCATATGCATGAAAATTATGATTTTTTCCAGAAAATTCTTGAACATGTTAAAATTATAATATAACTAATACAGCCTCCTATAGACAGGTTTTTTCAGATGTGACCTAGATAACAAGGAGGTTGCCATTATTGTGTCATGTGATCAATCCGCCATTACAGTAGTGAAAGAGATGCACATGCTGTGATAATTCTCTTAATAAATAACACTGTTGAAATTAATATTGAATTAATAATTTTCCCAGTTTTTCATATTTTGGGTAACTAATTGACTAATCTCATTTTTTTTGGGGGGGGGGTATATTTAAAAAAAAGACACATTGCATTTTTATCAAACAGTTTTTTAAACAAATAAAATAAACATTTTTCATAAAAATGATGTTACATGTATTTCTTTCTTTATTTTTGTTGATTTAACTAGGCTAGCATGGTAACTGCATTGAAAATAATAGGACTATGGCAAAAAGCAAATTAAAGAACAATGATATGTCTATCTAAAACAAAATACTGAAATGAAATCTGAGATATTATATGTATCTCCATATTTTTGTGTATAATATTATAAAGAAGCATGGATTTTGGATTTTTTTCAACTGCATTATGTGTTAATTTAAATTATGAGGCATTAAAAGGCAATTTCTACGCAAGGAAGGAGGGGTAGTCTTTGGACATGTGTGGATGGGGTTTGATCAGCCTATAAGAAGGAGAGAATATAATTGCAATTACTGTCAAAAAACTAAATATTTATTTAACACAATTACAAAATTATTTGTTTTTAACTAATTATTGTGTTTTTATGTTGAAATGTCAAAAAATGAAAATACATATTCTGAATTTATATATTTGTTAACAAAATGTTACTAGTTAGACCTTCAGATGAATATAAATGATGGACCAAAAACATTAAAATAAACTAAGGACAGTCTTTTGATTAAAAATGAAGAAGTGCAGATTTTTTTTTTGAAAGACACATGTCTGGTAATAAACAAATTAATGACAAGTACGGCTTTTCGTGAAGATAGAAAACAATTTTATGCTGCCTTTGATCAAACCCAAATACACTCAAATTCTAAAGTTTACTTACAACCACAAAAATATTTTAAAAAACATATGTAGATTTATACCTGTATTGTGCATTTCTTTATCACAGATATTATTACTGAAAAGATGATGATAGTTTATGAGAAGTAAGTATAGGAAGACAAAGAATGCATCATTATTTTGTATCATGAATTCATTACTGTAATTTTCATCTCAAGTTGGCATCTCATAGATCAGTTTCAATTAATTATATAATTTATATCTTTTAAATCGGTCACCAAATCTTATTATTTTTTATTACAATCAATTGACTAGCTTTGTATAAATTAATAAACATTGGAAAATACATTAAGAGTGTCTTTATAATTTAATTTAATTTTACAGTAATATTGATGTGTCCCCAATGTATATAAAACATAATACTTTTTCTTCATTACATTAATTCCTTTTAATTTATTAAATGCATTAAAATAATAAAAACTTACTGCCTTTTGCTATCAATAGTAACAATATTTCAATATTTGAAAAGGTTAATTAAATGAAAATATGTACATATTAATCAAACAGAGGTAATTTAACAGTTTATTTATTAGATTGATTATCATACAAGTATCCAGCTGTTTGAGTTTCTTTCACGACTGTAATGGCGGATCTACAATTACCCCATCTGGTGATAATTCTCTTATCTAATACAGACAATTTGAGAAACCTGTCTATAAAACCCAATTTTTGTCAACATCATATAATTTTTGAACTCGAATTTTCTTTATATTTGTAGTATTCTTACTGAATGAACCTATTATACACAGATCTGAGTGTTGAAAAGCCCCAAAGCTTATTCTGAGTGCCATTTTATGTTGTGTCATGTCACAATATGAGATTTTTACTAATTTCAAATCCAATTTTACAATAAATTGCAATTTTATTAATAGTTGCTTATATTGTTCACCACAATGATGCTTATATTTTCATAATGAATTAGACTAGTGGGCTGAAACAGGAACATTTTAGCAGCTGCATGCAGTTTAAAAATTTTGGACACACTTTCATACTGTCTCCATGATAAGTTAAGACTGAATTTTCAAAAAAATTTACACTTAATTGTATTTTGTTGGATAACAAAATAATGTGAACAATCTCTATTCACTTTCTGGAGTTGGTTTACCTTTATTTTGCACATGATGATCCTTTGGTAATATAATTTGAGTGAATTGTATGGACAGAATCTGACCTCAGAAACACGTGCTGCAAATAGGGGAGGTGGTCTAAAAATGACAAGATTTTCACCATTTGTATGGCTGTTTTCTTTGTAAGAAGTAATATAATGATAATATAGTGCACCGATCTCTATAAAGTATCACAATGATAGTCAGATGTATGTAAAACAGGCATTCAAGCTCTATTTTGCAAGTTGAACTATTAATTATCAGAACCTTGAATTTTTCAAAGTGCTGAAAACACTTAAGTACCAGGCATTTGAAATAAGGAATATAATTTTTTTTTCAAAGGGCAGAAAGCATCTTTGTTTTGAGTATTCTATTTGGATATTGATTAAGCTGCTTGATAAAGACCAATAATTGAACTTTTAAAACATTTAATAAACTATTAAGGTAAGTCTCTACTAATACATCGGCAAACGAATACCGAAGCAAGAACGAAGAAAGGGGAAATTCTAAAGTCATAAATCCAAAATCACGGCAATACACAGTAACACGAATTGAGACAGTATGACAAAGACATAACAAATAAACAAAAATGAACAAGAACGCCACAAAACTAAAGCACTAGCAGTGTGAACCCCTACAAAAACTGAGGTATCGTCAGGTTCTCCGGAATGGTAAGCACGATCTGCTCTACACGTGGCACCCGTCACACTGTCAGTGAAAAGTCCGATTTTGTCACAGTCGGTGTTAGTCAGTCCGGTAAGAAACTCTGGATCTACCCAAAGATTTCTGTTCTCATTTGTGAAACAGAAACATTGTAATGGTCTGTCAAATTGTGGTGACGACCGTAAAACTTCTGTAGTGACAATTGCAACAGTGACTGAACATAACCTTGATGTACAAGTTTTTGAGACAGTAATTTCGCTCTGTTGACAAAATCGCTATACAAACTACAGGCACGGCAATAGCGAATGAGTTGTGAAATGTACACGCCATATGCCAGAGATGTGGCAATATTGCTGTTCAAAAACGGGAAGTTCGCTATTGGAAAGTCGAAATCTTCACGCTTGTCGTAAAGTTTTGTTTTCAGACGCCCAGAGTTGTCAATGTAGAGGTATAGGTCCAGGTATGATGCTGATGATGGTGTATCAGTGGTCTCTTTAATTTCGAGTTCATTTGGGTATATAAGATAAAGGTTATCCTTAAATTGAGGATTGTTGAATGAAAGAACATCATCTATATAACGGAAACTGAAATTAAAGGATTTGGGTAGCTCATTTTCTTTTTTCTGAACAAGCCCTTGTATGAACCTGGCTTCATACGAATAAAGAAACAAATATGCTAAAAGTGGCGCACAATTAGTCCCAATAGGTATCTCTATTGTCTGCTGGAAAACTTGTCCTCCAAATTCTACAAATATGTTATCAATCAAGAATTCCAGCATTGCAATGACATCCTCCTCTGTATACTTTTTCTGTGAATCAATGTGATGTTTAACAAAATAGGCCCCATCTTTACCTATCACTAAATATGAATATCTTCTTTTTAGTGCAGAAAGACTGATGTATTAAATCCCGGAGTACTGACTTTAACTTATCGTATGGAAGAGTAGTGATGACCAATCAGCTGCTGTCATAGTCAAAAATAGTACTTATATAAACAAAACCATGCTACTTTTGGTTTACATATATCTGTCAATATTGACAATATCCGAGTTCTTAAATGCTCTTGTGATCATGAAACACTTCCGGATTGACAAGCAATTTGATTTAGTCAGCCATATTGCACAAGCAAAATACTGAAGCCTCTTTTATGGCGACGCATATGTCCAAGGATCTGAAAGGGAAAATTGGTAATTTGCATACCCCAGTTGAATGAGGCGATAGAAATTTCTTATTAGACTTTACTTCCGAATTGACAAGCAATTTGATTTAGTCAGCCACATTGCACGAGTAAAATACTGAAGCCTCTTAAATGATGACACGTATGCCCAAGGATCTGAAAGGGAAAATTGGTAATTTGCATACCCCAGTTGAATGAGGCGATAGAAACTTCTTATTAGACTTTAAAGTTGGGTCATCGCTTAGATATGTTACTTGGCAGACGTGCCACTTTGAGAAAATCATATCGCCGCATAAAGTGAACTTTAGGTAATTATAAAAATTCACAAAATGTTATAATGGCCACCTGTGGAAAATATGGAGTCTGACCTTAACAAAAATATGGTCGGAAACTCCTATTTTTTATTTCATATTTTAAAAGAGATTTCTTTAACATAATGTTTACTACATTTTCATATGCAAAAACTAAATTTACAGTAACCTCGGTATTTTGTTATTTGTTACCACTGGGCCGATGCCGCTGCTGGTGGAATGTTAGTCCCCGAGGGTATTCACCAACCCAGTAGGAAGTACTTCGGTGATAGCCGGAAAGCCGATTTTATTTGAAAAATTGCAATATCTAAATTAAACATTTTTTTTTAAATAAGGAGTATCTCCCTCTTGCATAGCTCTGTCCTTAGCTTTCCTATTTAGATCCAATTGGTAATTTGTTCTCTATCGGCTTTTACACTTATTTCGGTTCGTGGATTTCCAAATGTTTTGATTTGATTTGCACTGATGAGACATAAGTTGTCGAAATGCGCATATGTAAAACCTAAATCTACGGTAACCTCGGTATTTTGTTATTTCAACAAAATATATCGTTTTATTCGTACAAAAGTTATTTTCTCCGTATACAGACAATATTCAATAGGTCCAAATATCGCTATTTTCGAAAGATTCCTTGTAAAAACACGAGTTAGGTGACCGAAATATTTTTTATTAATATTTTTAAGTGAAAGAAATATGCTTGTCTCTTTGACAAATTCAGCGTTTCTCTTCTTTTTCCTATTTCAATCACAGAAAAATAAGAAAATTCTATTGTTTTGTTTTTAATCCCACAAACAACCTTAAATATAAATTCACAATGGCGAAATACTACCGAACCAACCTAAAAGAATCATCAGTGACAATATATACAATTTTTTCTTTATTTTTAGCTGTTATAACTATTTCATGTATATCCTTTTTTATTTTAACATTACACACGTGTCAATATTACCCGATACAAGGTACAAGATATTTAAATAACCAGTCAAGGCGCCGATAAAGAGCAGGAACATTTCTTTATTTCTACTTTGACGTTTAATGTTGTTTCGGAACACATTTTGTCCTCAATTATTGTATTGCTATTTATGACATTTCAAGATCTGTCAGTAAGTTTATCTTGTGCATTTGTTGACATGATTTTAGATATTTCAAGATTTGTTTTGTTGTCAATTTTTTTTTGTTCGTGACAGTTTGACGAAATTGCAGAACATTTTAAGTTTTGAGATGGCCATTTCGAAAACTTGTGTATCTTCGGTGCCGATAAACCCAAAATGTATGAAAGACCAGAAAATTAGAATATGTTTAAAAGCCAGAAAATCACAAATTCTTAAGGGCAATAAACTAAAAGTAACATTAAATCAACTAAGCGCAGAGCTGAGTAACACTAAGCAAAATAAAGGCACAGTTGTTTGTCAACCTTACAAGTAACACTCAACCAACTGAATCAATATAAAAGTAAGACTTAAGGGAGTACGAGTGTTAGAAATTTTGAAATTAGACTTAAAATGCCGACCTTTTGTTTTTAAGAGCACTGCTCGTGGAACAACTTGAGCAAAAAATTTTGAAAATCCATGTAAGAATTTGTTAGATTTAAGACGTCAAAATTTTGGCGGGAAACAACTCTCTAGAATTTTCAAAAAAATTTAACACTGTTCGAATGGATAAAACCCGAAGATATCGAATGCCTCTGAAATCTTACACTCATACTCCCTTAACCAGATGAGGATATAGCTTTATATCTAATTATAACTTTAAGTAACACGAAACAACTGAGGACAGAGCTGTTTTAGAATAGCATTGAACCAGCTTATTACAGTGATGTTTCTCACAATAATAGTAACACTAAACCATTTGAGGATAGAACAGTTCGTCAAACTAAAAGTAACACGAAACCAAAAGAGTACAGAGCTATTCGTCAATCTAAAAGTAACAGTTTTCAACTGAATACATAGGTGTTTGTCAACCAAATTAGGATTGAACTCTGTGTTAAACTTAAAGTAGCTCTTAACAAAATGAATGTCAAACTAAAAGAAAAACTAACCAACTGAGGACAGAGCAATTTGTCAAAGTAAAACTAAACCAACTGCGTAGAGAGCTGTTTGTCAAACTGAAAATAACACTAGAGCAAAGTAGGCCAGAAGTGTTTGTCAAACCTAAAGTAACACTTTACAAAATGAAAACAAAGCTGTTTGTCAAACTTAAAGTAACACGTAACCAAAAGAATACCAAACTGATAGTCAAACTCAAAGTAACGCGAATTAAACCGAGTACAAAAATAACACTAAATCAACTGTAGAAAGAGCTATTTTTCAAACTTAAAAAAAGTTACAATAAACCAACTGACGACAGTGCGTTTTGTCAAATTTCAAAACGTAAGATACTGTAAATTTTCTGAAATTTTGGTTTCTAGCAACTTCCAAATATAGGAAAGACCGGCCTGGTGATATCGATAGGGACTTATATTTAACAAAGAGAGGCGTCGACCCCTTCAATTATTAAAAACAAAAACAAAAAACATCGATCTTGCATGAATTAGTTCTAACGATATGAATTGTAACGACTCATTAAACTTTTTACAGGTAGAAAAGAGAACCCGAAATCAAAATATTTTGTGAAATTTTATTCCTTATTTCTTCCCTTTTTTCTTTTTCAGAAGGCGGAATTAATTAGAAGAGAGGTATGCATATTTTGATTACTCTTTAATATTATAGACAGTCTTTAATTATCAGAGCAATGCTCGAATGTAATTTGATATGGCTAGAAAAACAAATAGGTAAAATTCTTCACGTTTGACTTCCCTCTGACGGAATATGACGGTCCAAAATAAAATTATGTTTGAAGAACCTCTATATGAAAATGTCTTAAATAATCAATGTTGTGTGTCTTAAACAACATTAACCAACATTTTTAGCGTATTACAAATGCTCTGATCTTCATTAGATCCCTACAATATGTGTTCCGGTAATGGTATTTCTTTTAATTCTACAAATGACAGAGGAATCTCTCAATTATCGACCCTGTTATATATGTCCTCCTACACTGCGGAAATGGAAGAGGCCATGAAATGTTACTGGTCATGAGAAAGTAAAATATTTCCTCTCTCTTATATCTAAATGTAAAATATATTCCGTGCACATTCAGTACATCGGCAAACGAATACCGAAGCAAGAAAAAGAAGGGAGAAATTATCAAATCATAAATCCAACATTACGGCAATTCACAGCAACACGAATTGAGACAGTATGACAAAGACAAAACAAATAAACAAAAATGAACAAGTTGTGGAACCGTTAGTTATTTCCTTCCAAGTATTTCAGATATTGTAAATTTCTCCATTTTTGATAAAATTACCAGCCTTAATAAGAAGCAATGTAAACTCTTAAAAAAAGGGGGGAAAAAACACAAAGTAAAATTTAATCAATGGGTGATTTTTTTTTCAATGCGTGCAATTTAAGAAATAATTCATGGATGCATGTGGTTTGTTGGATATTCATATATGTGTGTCCATTATTTTCGTGCCCAGAGCGTAGAGCAGCGGAAATAATGGACACCCATTTGTAAATTGACTACAAACCACCGGCGAACATTAATTATTTCGATTACATAAGAATTACTGACGTTTTTGTGCACAAAACATATTATGACGTGGTCTGTTTCAGCGTAAACACTGTTGTGACGTCCCTCATAATGTTATTGGAGGTTTTCATATGGCAGGTCGACATGGTTTCCATTGTTATCATATTAGAATTACTGTTTTTTATGCCACTTAGGTATTTGTTTTTAATTTGATCATTCATTATACTGTGTAAGCACTTGCACATCCACACTATTGTCCATATGCGAATCGAGAAATTCGTAATTCATGTAAAATGTTCGATGTTTTATTCATGTTCCTAGATGTATTGTGGGTAAAATATAGACAAAATAGAATGCTTTTTATGGAATGAGGGTAATTATGTTGAGTGTCTTCAGTTTTTACCATAAATAAGTTGCCTAAAACATGCGTATAGAAATTATCTAACATCTGTAAATAAAAAATTGATGTTCAACATCGAACAACGAAGCTTTTTAATATTAAGAATTAAGTGTGATTTAAGACTTTCCGTTGATGAAAACCGATAAAAATTATAAGAAGTGGTCAGTATTTAGTGTGAATTACCATATTCCTATGCTTTGTTGACGCCACAATGCTCTACTTCCATGTAATCGTAATGCATTTGAATAGATGATGCGACTTTAATTTATGTCAATGCTACTTTCAATTCATGTTCATTTTCACAACTGCTACTAAAAACTTGTGTTATCCAATAAAACTAATTTACATTAGAAATGACTATTCGACAAATATATGTCATTCTTTACTCCTTTTTAGTCCTTTTCTAAAATTAATAGACAATATTCGATATTATATCTTTCTTGTTTATCAACTGAATATATGTATACTTCAATCAGAAGTTTTCATAGCCACATGAATTTTCTGTATCCAACTACATCTTGTTGATGTTGAGCCGTGTGTTACGTTGATTTGGCTTTGTTCGTGTATGTTCGTCCGCCTGTTTGTCCATACGTCAAGCCGATCGTTCCTACATTTGCATAGATGATGCGACTTTAATTTATGTCAATATGGGTCTCTTTGTAATACCATGCAATGTTCTAACAAAAAATTGGATATAATTCTATCAAAATTGATGACAATCTGCATAAAAAATATGTTTCCAAAATAATTTAATTCGAGAAACCCAGACGTTTTACTAATTACATCGGTGAAGGAGTCCTGCAACAAATCTTCAAAGTGGTATATCTATAGGTACTAAATAAATGATTTATTCATCTCCTCTTTTCAGATGTCTTTCATGTGGCCTTTAAATTATCATATCGCCTCAAATTACATGTAAAAATTAGTAGGTTTGTCCATTTCTTCTGTTTTTAGTGACATAAAAATACTGATTGTTCACCATTTTTGTTTATTAATAAAACGAAAAACACAAAATAATGCATTAATTAGATATTCAAAATGCCAGAAATCTGCCTATTTGTGTTAAAATGTTACACATTCATCATTTCTCCTAAACAATCAAGAACTTTTTTAGTTTTAGTTTCAGTTATAATCCGGATTCCTCCTTAAGAGTATATCAAGTATGATTCTGAATCCTACAAGAAATTTAGTAGGATCCAGAATCCGCCTAGTACAAATCAGGATATCTCAATTTCTCCTTGAATCAGGTATAAAATCAGAATTCTAATTTGTCACAGTAGAAATTAGAATTCCAATTTGTACTTGGAGGATTCTAAATCTTACTGGATTCCAAGTTGTACTCTAACATATTCATATATACATGTATTCAGATATTCTGTTATGGTTAAATGCGGTATGTCTTCTATATCCCCATATTACGTATGTATGTATATGCTTTTGTTATACTATGTTACACATTGAATTAGCGCCTTCGTTTGCAAGTAACATTATCTTGAATCTTGAAATATAAATTTTACAAGTTATCAGTTATGTCGGTCCGTTACTTCATGTTGACTTGCTTCCAAACTGTATTGTGACAGCGATGTTTGTCAGATTTTTCTCATTTTTTACTCAAGAATATAACAACCTCAAACGTGATATGTTACCTCTACATCATAAGATGTATAAAAATTCCTATTGTCAGTCATGTTCTTGTAACTGACGCAGAGTGGAATCGATCAAACAATGCATTAATTTTTGCCATTAGTTGGCAATATCCTGTAGTAGTCGGTTGGGAGTATTGTTTGCCGACCAGCGAATGTTATATAAGACCAAAGTTTGGTAGTGAATTGCCTGTAGAGTCTTCATGTTTGTAACGACCCACAAAATGCACCTCTTCAGCATGTTTGCTTATCTTCCAGATAAAAAAAAATAAATGCATCCTTTTTAGAAATCTGTTGATAATTGATTTTTTTCAACATTCGAAAGATCCACTTAATGTAGAAACAGCTCTTAAAACACATATAAGAGAAATAACTCACTAGAAGACAAACAAAAATTTTGAAAAGCAACAAACATTCCAAATACCATTTACTACAGTTAGTGTCGAGAAACTGATCTAAGCACAAAACTTGAATAAGGTAACTTATCCAAAACATAATTGAAAGATATCATTTTTATTGACAGCAATGAAAACTAGCATTGTGGTCAATGAAACATAGCAATTACTCAAATTTTATTCGCATTCTTGTAAAATGGACAGCAATTTGAGTATCTCTGAAATAACGAATTAAGCATATTATCGTTTTGGATTCCGACAACAAATTACCAAAGCAGATTCATGAAGTCATTTTTATGGACAGGATATCGTTACAACTAATTTATAAAGTGGAATATCCAATTTTGCCAAGCCGGCCTATACCTTCATTTTTACGGGTAAAGGAGAACGGAGAGGTTATAATTGAAGTCGGTAAGGTTAGGGATGAGGTTTGCACTTAACGTAGACCCATTTTTCGATATATTAACACGATTTGGATAAGTAAAAATAAGAAAAACGAGTATTTTCGTGAAAATATGTAAGAATTTACGTGAACAAAAAGTAGCCGGTTACATGAATTTCGAATTTCTCGATTCGCACGTGGACAATAGTGATCCATCAAATGCATTAACGATATGCAGTTCGCTAGCCTCATTAAACTATAAAATTACGGAGTCTCTTACTGTTAAAAGGCGTTCATACGACGCTTTTATCCGAGAACTCACACAGTATAATAAAACAACCTTTGAAGTCACCAAGCAATATCATTTCATAGCCGAAAGACGTCAAAGTCGATGTATTTTGGGGCAGTTCGAATAATGTGTCAAGTTTCTTCTTGAATTCTGCCTTTCGAAAGTAAACAGCAGTTTGAATATCTTTTATCTGCATCAATACCCAAAGTCTCTAATTTACATCATTTTGACTTTCTAGTAAATATTATATAGAACTGGGAAGTAGGTTTCAAACGCAAACCAATTCAATCCTTCGCTGCCTCGTTGTTTCAACCTCACATAAGCTTAGCTCATTTTTGATGGACAATCATCATTCATTAATTTCTTTAACGTTCCGAAAATATCGATGTTTGTCTTGACGAGGTGACGGGGTAATTGTTAAGTTCCTGATTATTACTCGAAATACTATATATATTAGGAAAACTCAATGTTTATCGAATGGTTTTCCTTTAGTTAAGACTCGCTTTCCTGCTTTGTCTGTTCTTAGTCTATGGTTATAATTTTCGATCACCGTTTTTGAAGAGTTGACACCTTTATGGTTCCTTAACTACCATTTACAATCTTAAGATTTGAAACCATATTCATTAAAGTTACCAGGTAAATAAGTACCATGTTGACAAGCAAAACATAAACAACAAAAAAGTAAGTGTGGTTATGTATTAATCCCCCCTATTATCAAAAACCCTATTCATCTTGTATACATGGTATAAATTATCTCACATTATATATATATGCTTTGTTTGAAGAAAGATGCGAAAATGTAAGAAAAAATTATTCATGAACATTTCGTGTGTAAATTTCAGTCGATGTATTTTGGGGAAATTCGAATAATGTGTCAAGTTTCTTCTTGAATTTTGCCTTTCGAAAGTAAACAGCAGTTTAAATATCTTTTATCTGCATCAATACCCAAAGTCTCTAATTTACATCATTTTGACTTTCTAGTAAATATTATATAGAGTTGGGAAGTGGGTTTCAAACGCAAACCAATTAAATCCTTCGCTGCTTCGTTGTTTCAACCTCACATAAGCTTAGCTCATTTTTAATGGACAATCATCATTCATGAATTTTTTTAACGTTCCGAAAATATCGATGTTTGTCTTGACGAGGTGACGAGGTAATTAAGTTCCTGATTATTACTCGAAATACTACATATATTAGGAAAACTCAATGTTTATCTAATGGTTTTCCCTGAGTTAAGACTCGCTTTCCTGCTTTGTCTGTTCTTAGTCTATGGTTTTAATTTTCGATCACCGTTTTTGAAGAGTTGACACCTTTTTGGTTCCTTAACTACCAGTTACAATCTTAAGATTTGAAACCATATTCATTAAAGTTACCAGGTAAATAAGTACCATGTTGACAAGCAAAACATAAACAACAAAAAAGTAAGTGTGGTTATGTATTAATTCCCCTCTATTATCAAAAACCCTATTCATCTTGTATACATGGTATAAATTATCTCACATTATATATATATGCTTTGTTTGAAGAAAGATGCGAAAATGTAGAAAAAAATTATTCATGAACATTTCGTGTGTAAATTTCATTCTCTTATGATGTGGCAGCAATATCTATTTCTTACACGATAAGATAAGTTTTCGTATCACTTAGTGATAACTTTTATCATTTCATTGGTCTTTCATACGATAAGATAACTTTTCAGTCGTATTTTCATTGGTTGTTCTAGAGGTCACGCATCAGGTCAAACCAACGTCATGGCAATCCGTGCTCATTGCATTATGTCGTCTGCATTACTTTTTATTCCATTGGCAAGAAGAAGAAATGAAAAAATGAGCTTCGTGTGTACACACCTATTAATTCATTCTCCCAAAACAGTTGAATATATTTTGGCCACTTGAAATATATTGTTTTATTGCTAAAAATAAGTTTATTTCTTTCCTGTGTTCTGTGTTGATGTTATGATGTAATGTGTATTGGGAGTCATTGACGCGTGGAAATTGACATCAGAATCAGTTACCACAGAGACAGAGAAATTTACACCTATATTAATTACAAATCATTCGTAACATTTTCACTCACCTGACAAGCAGAAATTAATTTTATTACTGTATAGATGTTTAAAACTGTAATTACAATTCAACCGAGCTTTCACCCAGGTTTGTCATCAGCGAGGAATCTTGTACCTGTCATTGCTTTTGATTGTTGTGTACATGTGTATATAATGCAACATAGTTCCTACATCTACAACACTTGTCGCTGTTTATAGTTTGTAATTTATATACGGGGAAAATTAATTGTTAGACTTTACATTCATTATAAGGATAAGTTAAAGTACATAATCAATCTTCAATGTATTCACAAACAAAACTAAATTCTCCCAACTTAACATAATTGGGAGAACACGACAGAATGGTTTATCATAAGAGAAATAGGTTTCACAACTCGTGATGCTTGTATATCGCTTGTTATCAAATCTCGCTATTGAATTACAAATAATAATTAACTCGCTGAAGCGCGTTAATTATTATGTGTAATTAAATAGCTTGATTTGATAACAAGCGATATACAAGCCTCACTCATAATGAAAGTTATAATTTCAATAGCATACAGAAAAAGGGAAATCAACTCCGTCTGAGAAAAAATAGACAACTTACTTTGTATATATTTCAATGTCGATCAGTAAGATGTCCATCTATATTAATTATTGCAGACTTGTACTTACATTCCTTACTGATACTATTACAGAATATCAAGATCAGTTTTAGGATTTTCTAATTTGAAGCATTATCTTTTTGATGTGTTTAATTTTTGGGTTGGCGCCAAATATGCCAAAATAAAACTAGATAAAAAAAAATTCCCAATTTACGGTAGAGAAATGGGAAGCTTGGGTACCCATAAACGGGTTAAACCATGCGGCTAGCCTTTGTTTGTGTCAGAATAAAGTCCGGATATCTTATCGTTATTTACAGTTGTGATTTGTCTTTCACAAGTTCAGTACTCTTGATAATTGAGGCCAGTGATTGAAATGCTCGGCCATTTTAGGTGTTTACTGACATCAGTTCATTTTGATCTAGTTAAAAAGAACAGGTACTTAATCAGTCCTAATATTCATTATTTGTCTATATTATGTACTGAAATCTGTGCAACAACCACTTTTGTAATCCTTTATTACATGATCGGAATTTGGGTTCAAGAGTTATTGCCCTTGAATTAGGCAAAATCTGTAAATTTCATGGTTTCCGGGTTATAACACCAGTTTGCTTTGCAGGAAAGTTTTAATATTTTGGTAAACTGTTTCTATTCATAAAATACAGGTCAGGTTCGATTTTGACAGTAATCGGATTTTGTGTCCCAGAGCTTTTGCCCTTGAATTAGGGAAAATCTGTAAATTTTATGGTTTCTAGCTAATGATAACTTCAGTTAGATTCGAGGGAAAGTATAAATATTTTAGGACAATGTTTCTATTTATAAATGACTAAATACCGAAGTTACTCTAAATTAAAATTCTGCATATGCGCATTTCGACATCTTATGTCTCTTCAGTTCAGATAAAATCGAAACGTTTGGAAGACCATAAACTCAAAGATGTATAAAAACTGATAGAGAACAAATAACCAATATGATATAAAATGTTAAGCCAAAATCAGCTGAGGACACAGCTTTGCACACTACTGCATAAGAAACCATTAAAATTCCATTAAATATCCATTAAAATACCATTAATATGCCATTAAATGTCATAAATCCATTAAAACTACCCATTATTTTTTGTCAGAAACTAATTAATGGTTTTCTAAAATATGCCATTAAAATAAAAATTAATGGTATGAAATAATGAAAATACCATTAATTAATTATTAAATTGACTGAATAATTTCTCTTTCAATTAGATTAATGGGCATTAAAATAATAATGGGCATTATTTATTGTAGAAAAAAAAGTAATGGCCATTAAAACAGACACACATATCAAATTAATGACCATTTAATCAAATCAAAACCAATTTCATGATTATTATATTAACTGTTTATAATTTGATGCCATATGGTTGTTATTTAGTAAAACACATAAATTAATGCCCATTAATTATATGATTTATATATCAATGCCCATTACTTTACATAATTTATATATTAATGCCCATTACTTTGCGTGGCTTATACATTAATGTCCATTACTTTATATGATTTATGTATTAATGCCCATTACTTTACTTAATTTATATATTAGTGCCCATTAATTGACATGATTTATATATTAATGCCCATTTCTGTACATGATTTATATATCAATGCCCATTATTTGACAAGATGACAGTGTCCCAGCTAGAGGAAAATAGAGGGGCGCTGCGCCCCTGTCCCCCTTTTCACATCGTTTTAGCGCCCCTGTCCCTTTTTCCAGCACCCCTGTGTGCCCCATCTGCTTGTCTATGTGCCCAATTAAGAAATTCAATCTGTCAGGTAACACCTAATTAAACACACCTACCTACAGGCAACAGCTGATTGCAAGTAATTGCCGGTAATTAGTTGATTAGCTTGGGTATTTATGGCTTCATTGGATAACTATGGTATTCTATCATCAGCTGGTAGGTATTTAAACAATTGAAATCAATGTTTTTGTGCATTTTTTGTCATGTCATGAAAAAGAAAATAATAATAATTCTTACAAATTTTGTAAAATCTAGCGAGAGTATGAAGGTGTTGGGGAAAGAAACCCATCAAAATTGTGGCTTTACAGAAAGTAAACAATAAGTGCAATACACATCTATTTAGTGATCCTAGGTCAAAGTAATGAATAGTAAAATTGTATTTCCCATTATTTAGGTGATTTCACTTTTTTAATAGTTAAAATTAAAATGTATTTCATGTAGTACATTTAACTTGTACATCTACTGAGACTAAAAACATTAAATATTCAACTTATCA